>BROG01001622.1:0-37811 GCA_030159075.1 Atrina japonica | reverse complement strand
TTATTATTATTATTATTCAAACAAACCTCTGCTAAGTATGTGCACTAATATATTGTTTCTTGATTACAAGTAATATTCAAATTTCAGTCAATATGGGAGGCTGTAAGCTCAATGAATTGGAACATAGTCAGCCGTGTGTCACCTTCAACCATACGATAGAACATCTAAGGGTTTACGAAAACGGAGGTGATCTATTAGAAAAAACAAGATAATGGTTTGACGTAATTGATGTGGAAAATACGTTGCCATAACACTGAATGTATATATGTGACCCAGAGATATGATGATTTTGTCTGTCCGTTTGTCTGTTTGTTCGTTTGTCTGTTAATTTGTCCATTTATCTGTTTTTCATATTTTTTGTGTCCGTTCAATCGTTTTAGTTCGCACTTCCGTCCGTGTGTTTGTTTATCCTTTTGTCCGTTGTCCGTTCGTCGCTTTGTTTGTCTGTTCGTTTCTATGTTTGTCCGTTTTCGGTTTGTTTGTACGTTCGTCCGTTTGTCTGTTCGTCTCTGCTGATTCGTCCGTCTATCTGTTCGTCTGTATGTCTATTTGTCTCTGTCGATTCGTCAGTCTATCTGTTCGTCTGTATGTCTGTTTGTCTCTGTCGATTCGTCCGTCTATCTTTTCGTCCGTTTGTCTGTTCGTCTCTGCTGATTCGTCCGTCTATCTGTTCGTCCGTATGTCTGTTTGTCTCTGTCGATTCGTCCGTCTATCTGTCTGTGCGTTTGTCCGTACGTTCGCCCGTCCTTTGCCTGTTTGTCCGTTTCTTTCTCTCTTTGTCTGTTTCACTTGTTTATTCGTTCGTCCGTTTCTTTGTTAGCAATTAGTTCTAACAAAATTTAGCATAATGCTTAGAATTTTATAGACATAATACCATACTTATAATGCTCAAGATGATCTTTTTTGTCCTTTGACTTCATCAGTTGAGCTCCAATTTATGAAAGATGCATATTTTCTGAATAGAAATAGAAGGTCAAATAGTAAATCGAAGTGTCAAGCAAAATCTGTCCGAGAGTAACCATTGAAAAAGATTATTAGCTTAACTTTTGAAAAAATAGAGTTTAAATGGTGTTATCACTGCAAAATATTACTTAAGTATAAGATTATCAGTTGGTAATGAAATACCAGGTACTAGGTTTGAGTATACCCGCGGGGACGGTGCACTAGCGGCAACAAAACCTAGTAATTATAAATATTCTAAACATAATACCATATTTATAATAAAAAAAGATGAACGTTTGACAATATTTCGTAGAATTAGTAGACTTTAAAAATGCTCATAAACGACCCAGCCTTAGGAGGTATAAAGTTTCTCAAACAAATGTTAATCTCATTTTCATTATTTACAAAATTGCGCCGTATGAAATTAAGTAAGATGAATTCCTGTGAAATATGATATAAACCGTTTATTACCACGGTGGGGGTAAGGATAACGCTAGTGATAATTTTTAATTTTTTGGTTCTTTTTCTTTGTTGTTGTCCCACTCAAGAATCTTTCACTCAAATGGAATCGTCACCAAATGTAGGTGAAAAGGCAAGATAAATGCCTATGCTCGGCACTTACAGCCATTGAGCAGTGAAGGTTCTTTTACTTGCCGACACCTACAGTGACACGGGGCCTCGCTTTTTGTTGTCTCAATCCGAAGGACAGGAAACTGACCTCCCGCCGGCTGGACTCGAACTCACGACCTCACGATCAAGAGTCGAGCGCGCTACCAACTGCGCCAGACCGACTCGATAGTTTGTAGCACAGAACTGTTGATATGCACGTGTCACCTTTATCCTTGTACTTTTCCTGACTAACAAAAGAGTTGCTACTCGAAATTGCATAACAATTTAACGAATATACATCATGATACATCAGGTTTTTATAATGAACTTTACTGTGGAAAATTTAACTGTTACAGAATACATGTCATTTCACGATTGTTGTATATATGAGAAAAGTGTAATGATGCTATACTACTAGAGTTATCTCCCTGTGAACTGTCTAAATGGATTCCCCACCAGACGTCGCTGTATAGCATCTAGATTGAGATCTAAAGAAAAGTTCTTAAATGAGTTCTTAAGATAGACAGCTATAAACTTACAACTAAGATTTAATATGCTACATGTAAATGGAACTTGACAGAATATATTTTGTTTACTCCAGGTGATACAATTTACATAATAATATTTGACATGATGTCGCCAACATATGTTGAAAACGTATGTAAGTATTTCCAGACCGACCTTGTTCCTGCCAATGAGAAAAAGATACGCAAAGAGATAAACAAATGCAGTCTGAATTTAACTAGTTTTATTGCCGGACCGGTGTTACGGAGTAAGTCTTCTTTTTATTCACTTGCGATCAGGAATCTTTACGTCTTAAAGACAGAATAATTACGTTTTAATTATAGGAAACTAAACGTCATAAAGACGTGAATCTTTACGTCTTAAAGACACGTATTGTTTGAAGAAAAATCCGTATTAGGCCAGTATTACGACTGTTAATTAATAATATTAGATAACATTTACTCCCTTACAGTTATCTGTAAAAGGAAACATTGATACTACATCTGTCAATTTAATTTTGTAAAAATCGATCTTTCATCGCTATTATGTTATGTTGCCACTAGAGAGATCTAACGAAAACTCGTATATTGTCACATGTGCTTGACATCGTTGATTTTTTTACCAATAAAAAACGAATTACGCGCTTTGTCTTTGTATTGAAAAACGTTGTAAACATTATATGATCGGTTTTTTTTTTGTATTTTCGTATTCATAGGAAATAAAACAGATGGATATTATTGTAACATTTCTGCTGATGAATGTTTCCATAGAAACAATCTGAAGAATAATTCCTTTATTTGTAAAACAGGTACGTGGGTCAACTACACAGAATACAGTACATGCTTAAGATCACGTAAATTACTCTGAAAACATAATACATTTTAAGCAAGGTCTAAAAATATAAATCAGGAAAAGGGACCTGTCGACCTCTTCTCAAGAACCAGAGGGCCAATTTTAATCAAACTTGACAGGGAATTTCCCATTTTAATTCACATAAAAGTAGAGAATGAAAAGAGGCTAGGAACTATATGGGATCATAAGAGGACAAAACGGAACAAAAATTATCATATATGATCATGATTTTGTCAATATTGTTACAATGTACATTGAGAAAGTGGATGAGAATTTTCTAATGATCATTGTAGCAAAGTTTCAAGTAATATTGTCAAAGGTCAGTCACCTAAATAAGTAATAAGAAATTATTAGTATTTAAAACATTTTAGACATTTTCCAGTGGGTCAGTTTAAACAAACAGGAAAAAATCAATATTTACACAGTTTGCGAATGAAAACAATATATATCTATGAAGGATGCACCGATACTAAACACATTTCACAAAAGAAAAGCACCTAAAACTAAAAGCACCTATATGTGTTTGTATCTCGCTAATGATTCGATGTAACTAGGCGTGTTCAACATATGAAAACTCAATATACGGGGGGAAATTACATACTGAAAAGTTATTCACACAGGGATATCGAAAATCGCTTTTGATGTCAATGGTTTGCAATTATCTTGTTTCACTAACTGAATTGCTGTCAATTACCTGTTCGATAGCGGTTCTTGGGTCGACTATGCCAATTGTGACGGGGATTCATTCCTCACTTATTTCATTTGAATTTGACTTATGGCTCACAGCGGGCGTGACCAGTCAACAGGGGATGTTTATTCCCCAGGGCACCTGATCCTACATCTTGATTTCCGGAGGTCCGTGTTTGTTCAATTAATATCGCCAGATTTGTATATGTATCCTGCACATCCTGCAATGCAAGATTTCTACTTTATTATCTGAGATTTTTATATTATTAAGAAACTGAAAATTAGAATAAGATCATATTTGTTCTGAACTTTTTGTTTGTTTTGTTTTGAATTCCTAACTTTTGTGAAGAATATCATACAATATTGTTTTTTTTTTTACATTTTCAGACCGCCAGAGATATCGAAATCGCAATATCAGCTCCTTTTGTCAAAACCTATTCAACGTTACTACCAACAAAGCAATATCCACAAGTGAGTAATTTGTATACAGTCTTTAATTTATTGTATCAACTACTTTTGGTTTCTAAATGGTGATAAAGGATCATTATACTCATACAGTCTCGAATGGCTAATTTTGGTTTATAACAAAAATATCATGCAGACACCGGATCAGTCATCAGAGGAGACTTAGATTTATACACCATTAATGACGCAGTACGCATGATTTTCACGTGGCCTCGTTTTGACAATAAATTCGTATGCTTTTTATACATAATATTCATATAAACTCATAAATACATATATTCTCTTTCGGTGTTTTGCATAAAACATCGCCATCAATAGATGACACGAAGTAATTCAGGAAATTGTGCAGTGGATGGCATGTTAATTTCCTAAGAAAAGTCATGAAATACATGTGTCTGTGTCTATGAATCCACTAAGTTAGCTAAACAACTTAAATCCATACATCCTGGCGGGTGTAGCCTTGTGAACCTTTGTTTAACCTGGGCGAGTTTAAAGCATAAAATTAAACTTACACTGGCTAGAGTAATCGTTTCTACTCGTCACCACACATAAGAGAGTATCCAGTGAGGAATAAAACGTTTTCCGCGTGCAGAATGTCATAACCGAAAAGTCAGTAGAATCATCCGTATAATAATCAAAAGGTTACTCCGCCCCGCCATCGGACAATAGAGGTATTTGTGTGTATGTGTCTTTATATATATAAATGAATATATATATATATATATATATATATATATATATATATATATATATATATATATATATATATATATATATATATATATATATATATTCCAATTAACTAGCAATGAGTTTGAGGTCTACATCTACAATTGAATCTACAACAACGACTAACATCCAGTCCACCACACAACAAAGAACGAAGGTCATTCTTTCAACCAAGCCGACTTATTCCTACACTTCATCGACTGGTAATATTGTGTTTTGATTTTCGACAACTCCATGAATTATTGTTCTGGTGACTGTGCACATGTTATGTCCTTTTGTTTAACTTATTCACCCCTTAAGACACCTTTGGACTGGTCTTAGTCATTGATTTACAGAAGAGTCCATTGTTTTCAGTAGTTGATGAGTTGAATATCTTATGATCACGTGATTCATTTCCCCTTCTTCATAACAATTAAAATTTCTTCGCCCATGGTGTTTTACGGTTGCCAGTAGTGTTTAACTCTAAATTCCAATTTTGAGTCAAAGTAAACATTTTGACCTTATGGCCGGCGCTCGATTTATAATTAAACAGTAAATAATGCATGTTCAACCAAAATAAGGCGAAAAATTGATGACAAAATATGAAAGAAAACAATTTGTCTATTTTAACATTTTACCCTTTATTAAAAGGTAGCAATTATTTTCAGATTCGGATAAAATGGTCACTAGTCCGAAAACTTCAACAATGTCCACTCCAGATTCATCGGAAGTGACGACAACAACAAAATCATTAGAGAAAGGTGTGAACATCGGTATGTTTTAGCTTACCTGTTTTGAATGCGCAGTTGAGCTGATGTGATCATTACATATCCGTCATCTGTCCGTAAACTTTTCACATTTTCGACATCTTTTAAACCACTGAAGAAATTTTACATGTAACAAGCACTCAAGCACTTCTACCAAATCTGTATTCTTCAGCCGGATCCGCTGTGGGTGGATCTATGAAGTGGCCAGATATTCCTAGATGGTACTGTTATGTGGAAATTTTCGGCAAAAACGTTGCACGAATTGCAAAAACGGATTGTTTCTACATGTTATTGGTTGAACAAAAATGGTAAAAAGAAATGCTCAAGACGATCGTTTTTGTCGATGAGACTTCAGTTGAACTCCAATTTAATATAAATGTATATTTCCGACAGAAAAAGTGGTGTTAAACAAGGCAAAATAATAAATCTAAATGTATTCTCAAATCCATCTTAAAATACTCTGTCTTATGAGGTCAGAATTGCCCTAAAATATGCCACAAAAAATCATGAACACAGTAAAGTAAATTTATAAATTTTATTAACAATTGGAAAATAAAACTAACGTAATCTAAATGACAGTTTGCAGTAATTAAAATCACAACTTAAAGTTCAGCTCCAGTTCGGAGATCAACACAAATACACAATAAAGTCCGATGATAAAGTCTTGATTTAAACTTGTTCTTCCCCGAAGACCTGGCCATCTCTGTATATATATATGTTATATTAGAATTTTAAAAATTGAAAATTTTAAAGTTATAATGAATTTTAAAATTACTAGATAGGAATAATCAAGAAAATGGTCTTTCTAGTAGATTCGGGAAATTCCCTATGGCTAAAAACAGTAACATGGTGACAGATTTAGAACATCCTTGAACAAATACACAAACAACTGATCTACCAGAAAGGTCCAGATGCACGAAATTCAACAAGTAAAAACAATTGTAAACAGGCGCTCCTTAACCCTCATAACATCTGTAAGAATAACACGTGCTTCAATCATGGGAAAACAATAATAAAACATACGTGTCGGGAACAGAAAGTGAAATCTTCACCCGAGTAGTACGGATCTGGTTGTCCAACCTGGAGACTTCTCCACGACTTTCAAATTCTGATCACGAGTTTTGATTTGATTCCATTTTACTCCACACATCCATGTTTGATTTATTGTTCTGTCATTATTCAAACACATGTTTAGGCTCTGTATTATCATCACGTAGAAAGTCCTATGTTAAAAAAATTAGCTTGTGACGTCACCGCACGTAGCGCTTGTATCCATGTTGGTATCCAAGATGGAAAAATACAATTTCTGATTAGTCGTTCGATCAGCATGAGGGGCCAAGTCTTAGACATAGTTCTAAGCTTAGGACCACACTCACGAATTTCAGCTATTTAACAAATTGAAATTAAGGTTCTGTGTATATGACTATGTTTTTCCTTCCCTTGGTTTCATGTGCCCGAATTCATTCGTATGTATTTTTATAGTTCATGAAGTCGCAGTCTATGCGAGTGAGCGGTGCTCGCTTTCTTCAACCAATCAGATCGAGGCTTTTAAACTTTGTAAGAGTTGTATTAGATCAACGGAATGGGCTATGTGATAACTTCCTTTGTCGATTTGTAAATGTAATATATTTTTATAAACGTAAGAGGTACAGGTATTCATAAACTATCTATATTTCCTTGAAATGTGCAAATGTGTTGATAAAATTGTGCAACCTTTTGTAGGCACCTACGACTTTGTTTATCAAACGCGCCCAATGGATACAATTTATCAACAGACCCAAGCCATAAGCCAATGGGTTCGCAGATTTTCAAATAATGTCCTGATACATGAAGTTTTTGAGTCATTCCATGCAACGTAAAGTCACAAATCCTAATTCTTTGTAAAAACAGTCACAAGTGTGGTCTTTAGACTAAGTTTAAACATTAGGACATTTTGTGAATCGGTTACGTGTGATAAATTTTGATATTATTGCCATATTTGGTTATTTTCTCTAGTAATTATGGAGCCATTCTAATGCAATGACTTTATTTTTTCACTATTGACAAACTATTGATGATATCGCAGAGATATGTATCAATACATTGCCATACATTGTTTCAGCAAAGAAGCATTTTACTCTGATCTTATTTCCATATATAACCTATTTTAATTCACTCCCATTAATCATTTCAAGTCTAAATTAATGGTCGCCTATATAACTTGTATTTGCTTTCTGGGCATATTATATTTGCGTTCTACTGTTGTTGTTTTTTTTTTATTATTATTTCAGAACATGGTTTGGTTATAGGCCTGGTAGTAACCTGTCTTTTTGTCTGCATAATTGGAGTCATTATTTGGTACAGATTGCATTTCATATCTTTTTAAATGCGACATATTTCTTTTAACTTTAAAAGCGTTTTTCACAACCCTTTTTCAGTCAAGTCGTGGTTGGCCAGTTTTAATGGTGGTTGAAAGAAGCCTGTTACAAGAGACCACCGATCTCACAAAGTTTCTCACGGTCAGTTTAGGTTACAGCTGGGCTGGAACCTGCGCCAGGGGATCAAAATTATTTAAGATATTTGGGACTTTCAACTTGAAGAGTAAATTTCTGGGGAATCCAAATTTCAAAGTCACTGTTGAATTTTGCTAATAAGAAATACAATAGAATTAAATGGATGCGGATGAGGCACGTTCCTCGCCAAACTAACTAGAGGAGAGAAACTTCATGGTTTAAAGTGCGATGCTCTAAACATTCGGCCATAGAGGCCTCTCACAGTCGTTCCTAAAATCATATATTGTTTTTTATTGACTGACAAATATCAATCACTGTGTTATTCCAGATATTGTGTCCGAATTAAGACGCATCTGTCTGACATTTAAAAGACATCTTATATCGATGCTCTCGATTTTATATACAAACATAACAAGTCTAAATTAAATCATAAAAGGGGTGAGAAGCCGAATATATTATAGATACGGAGATGCATGGAATTACAGCGCAGCAAAATATTTCACCTCCGTTTTAATACGCTAAGAAACGTATACATGGCTATTAAATTTCGCGTAAGATTAATTACGAATTGTCAGTCTGATACGTTCTGATGAGTGTAAGATATTTTTTTCACGGCTAATAAATTTCGCCTTATTTTGGGGTTTTCACATAAACGGATATGCCATTTTAACTTGGTATACCTTAACATTTACCTGAAAAAGAATATTTTGACCACCCTTCCGGACAATCTGTTAGGGAGTGCTAACTCCTCTATAACACCTGATTTTACATCAAGACTTACAGAGGTCCGTGGTAATCCAATACCACCATCTTTGTTTATATAACATCCTAAAGCGATATACTTTAGTATCTTAGATTTAGTATAAATCTATCATTTCAAATCAAAGATAATTCTCGGGGACTCTGTTACGCACAATTATTATTTGCATGTAACCGCTATAACATGAAATCGAATTTTGTAAACTGCAGAAAACTTAATTGCAGAAAACTGAATGAGATATTTTCAACATATTTACCATAGAATTGTTTCAATACGCCCATTATATATATATATATATATATATATATATATATATATATATATATATATATATATATATATATATATATATATATATATTTATATATCTATATATCTATCTCTCTCTCTCTCTCTCTCTCTCTCTCTCTCTCTCTCTCTCTATATATATATATATATATATATATATATATATATATATATAATATATATATATATATATATATATATATATATATATATATATATTATGCATTGGTCAATATTGGTTACCCGGTCAATATTACACCATATGCATACACTCAAAAGTTCATAACTGTTTTATTATACTAATCCTACAATGTAAGTAACAATCAGTGTTATCCCAATAGTGTAAAATGGTGTATTTCCAAATTTTATTTTTATAGATTATATATTCACTGGTTTTCCATGAAATATGTAATATATTCACATTTATCACAACGTGAAAATGCTTCACACATAACACTTTCGGTTTTTTTACAGGTATTCAAAAAGGAAGAAATTACAAACAAAATTTGACGCAGGTAATACACTTCCAAATAATTATACTTCGGAGTATGCAGTTCCTGATAATGATCTAGGGTTACGTGAACATGAACATGTTGACAATGGCCATTATTGTTATGCAACGGACAGTGTCAATTATACTCAAAACGAGGCTCAAGGAAGTGACGTATATCATCAGTCATTCGATGACACACCTGGCAATAATACGAAACATCGGACAAATTTACTAAAAAATCCTAAGACTAACATCTACAACCGAGCAGTGTTCCATGTAGAAAAATCTGGCGTCGAATTTGATACATCTTTAGTGATAGATGATGAACCCTATGATCATTTACACGGTGCTGTAAGGGAAAGAAGCATACACCAACAACATATCTCTGACATATACCAACAGTCCAATTTTGAAATAGTGGACAAAATGAATACGTCAGAGAAACATAATAACAAACCAACATCGGATGGTGATTATGACTATGTACATAGACATTGATATGATGTTAGACGGCATTCCTTCTCCCAAATATATTCGAGTAAGTAAAACCTGTTTTAATTACGAAGAAAATAAGGATACACCTTATGTGCCAAGCAACAAAACTTTTGCATTAAACATTAAATGATTATTTGTTGAAAGGCATGGACAGAATGAATTAACCCAAATTTTAAGTCTCAATTAAAATTGTATTTTTAGATTTCAGAAAGAAAGTTAGTACAATATTTCCCTGGCTGGTGTTGGTACACTTGTAAACGTTATAATCGTTATGCAGATGTGATATTTCTAACTGAACCTTGATGAAATTTAAAATCCGGTACACAGAACAAGAAATCTTTTTAGAAGAGCTCTCTTATTCATATTTATGACATTAATTTTATTACAATTTTATCTCTTTGATGGAGACTTGTGCATACAATCGATATAAAATCCTGGATACAATTAAACGGAAGTCAATACAATAACATAAAATCGTGGTGGATATTGGACGAACCACAGACATTTGGAAAATCAAGAGATAAGATCATGGAAGAGAGAACAGTCCGGGATTTAAAAAGATGCATCTGGTCATACCTGGTGTAGATAAATCAATAACATGTCATTTAACTCATCAAAGCCTGTGGTCAAATTTAGATTCGTCCAAGTCAATCAATAAAATTATCTACTATCCCTGAGTGAGCGAGTTAAAATTAAACATAATATTATTGAAATTTTTTATTCAAATCATACTCTCCTGAATCATGACAGTGGAATTTACCTGGTTGTGGAGTACCCGGGAAGAGACCACCGAAGTTCTGCAAGTAAACTGGAACACTTTCTCACAAATTCACAAGTTCCAGAAGGAATTCATCTCACACTGACTAGAGGCTGGACACTTTATGGTTGAAACCGCTGCGCTCTGACCACTTGTTTATAAAGGCCGCTAAAGAGCGTTTTCTCCATTTTGAAACCGAATCCTTTCAGCTGTGTCCGGTACATTTACTTGGTAGTCACTGGGAATAATTAGAATTATAGTTTGGAAGCTGTGAAAGATAAAGTAGCTGTGGATGATTCAATGGCGTTTGATGATTCAGAAGATTTTTATGATGCAGTTGTTATTGATGATCCAAAAATGTGGATGATGCATTTGTTGCTGTTATTGTTGTTGTTGATTCACTGATAACACTATTTACATTCTAAATCCTTCCAAAGCTAATGTAGTTATCGTTTTACATTTAGACAGATTTTGTTATGTATTTAGATTTATTATTTGGCCTTCTATTACTACTTTCCTTTTTGAAAATCTATTGAAAATTGGAGCTCTACTGATGAATTCTAACTGACACAAACGATCGTCTTGAGCATTATTACTTTGGTATTATGTTTGTAATTCTACTACTGCTGATGGACCGCTTAAGTCCCCGAGACTGTGTATAAATCTAGAGCCTGGTATTTCGGTATCACCTGATTATCTTAAACTAAAGTGACTGATGACAATTTCACCGAAATTGACTTTTTCACTTAATTCGAGATGTTTCCTGTAATATTTGCGACGGGTGTGTCATGCTGGCAGAAGACGCTAACTCCTTCCAGACAACTGGTCCTATAACAATTGGGTTTCGCATTTGTTCTTTATGTTGAGACCATTTACCCATCTAATTTGTTGTATTCTAATGGACTTGAGTTTCGATAATCAATTGGTACTTCTTCATTTTTAATTTTCGCAAGGAAAACACTATTTCAATTCTTCAAAGGTAAGATAGTCATCTTTTTATACAGTGGTTACTCTTAGACGTATTTGGCTATGTACATGTATATAGATTTATCATTTGTCCTTGACGATACTGCTTTCCCTTTAGAAAATCCATTTAAATTGGAACTCAGCTGATGAAGTCTAATTGACAGACATCATCGTTTGGTTGAGTGTAGCTGTGGATGATTCAGTGGCGGTTGATTGTCAGTGGTGGTTGATTGTCAGTGGCGGTTGATTGTTCAGTAGCTGTGAATGATTCAGTGTTTGTTGATTGTTCAGTAGCTGTGATTGATTCAGTGTTTGTTGATTGTTCAGTAGATGTGGCTGATTCAGTGGAGGATGATTGTTCAAAGGGTGTGGATGACTCAGTGGTAGTTGATTGTTCAGTAGAAGTTGATGATTCAATTGCGGTTGTTGTTCAGAAGCTGTGGATGATTCAGTAGTGATTTGTTCAGTTGCTGTGAATTATTCAGTGGTTGTTGATTGTTTAGTAGATGTTAATGATTCAATTGCGGTTGTTGTTCAGTAGCTGTGGATGATTCAGTGCCGGTTGATTGTTCAGTAGCTGTGGATGATTCAGTGGTTGTTGATTGCTTTATAGATTTGGATGATTCAGTATATTTTATGATTTCATTTGTTCAGTGGTTGAGATTGGTACAGTATATGAGGATGATTAAGTGGTTGTTGATTGCTTCATAGATGTGGGTGATTCATTCGATTTTGATTATTCAAGTGGTTGGGGATAGTTCAGCAGAGAAGGATATGGTTTAGTAGTTGAGGATGGTTCAGCACATACAGATGATTCAGCAGATAAAGGGTATGGTTCAGTGATTGAAGATGGTACAACTGATTATGATTGTTCAGCAGATAGTCGTATTAGGCAATTAACATTAAACGACTGCAATCATTGTTGAGTTCTGCTTATAAGAACATCGAAAGCTTCAAAACTTGTATATAGCAGAATATTATAAACAGACTGAAATCAAAGGGAATGAATTTTCCAAATAACCAGATTATAATGGAAATGACATAACGTGGCAGGGGAATCAAAATCATTTCAAATAAAGCGGTGTTTCAATATAACAGGGTTTAAATTAAGTGTGTTCGGCTGTACACTGTATATACCATAAAACTAATGTGTTTATGTGTGTGTATGTGTGTGTGTGGTCATTTGTCTTTATATCATGTTACATCATATTATGTACATTAAATTTTTAATAATTGTTATCAATGCCCAATAATTTTTTAACATTGTCGCAGTTATGAGGCCCTTATCTGTATGTTTTGCCTTCTGGATCTCATGCAAAACGAATTTATTAAATATCAATTTCCCAAAATGCAAAAGTATACTATCATCTCAGCTTCTATCTGTCAAAATGCATTCCAAGTAACTTTAAATAAGTTATCCCTTCTACTATATCTGCTTGGAGTAATCTTTCAGAATCCACACGTCATTTCCAGAATTTTGTATAATTTAAATCAAAACTTTCCAATGATAACACTACACGTTCATCTTATTTCTTTCATATCATGCATACAAAAGTAAGACAATGATCTTTATCGGGTTAACATTGTACAGTCACGAGTGTTCGTGTGGTTCTATGTCTGAAACTTTCAAACACTATTTTCTCGATTGTGAGCTTTACTCAATACACCGCACAACTCTACTTCAAACAATTTAGCAGCTAACTTTAAATCCGGACATAGGAACAATATCGTATTGGAATCAGAACAAGACTATTATTTGTGACACGAAACTCTAAAAGCAGTTAAGAAGTACAATGCCAATGGCAAACGTTTTGCGTGAAGTCTAACTCTCTCTCTCTCTCTCATTTACAATGCACTGTTCATAAACCATAATGTAGATAATTTGATCTTTCTTGTTCTGTTACTTCATTATTTGTTATGCTTTATCATGCATGCTATAATAAGTTATCAATAATGTATAGGGAAATGTTTTTCATAAGTTTGTCATAACCTGTTACCGATTCTTTGCGCTTAATGGCAATAAATATGTTTATATCAAATTAAATAAGTTTGCTCCGTGCAAACAGGCATTCACAAGCTCTCTCCCTCTCTCTCATCATGTATAAAAATTTGCCAATTTTATAGCTAATGTCTTTGAAAATTCTTACAGGAATAATGTTATGCATGTTAAATTAAGAAGTTATATATTCAAAACTTGTTTGCTTGAAATATTGCAAATACATGTATTTATTATTTTGTGAGATACACCTCTTTGTCACCCCATGGTAACGATATGTACGGTAACCAGGCTTTGGACATTCAAACTTTTATATGAATCTTCACTAGATATCTGAATTTATGAACGTGGTTTTTCGCGAATTTGCACAAAATTTGTGTCGAACAATAAATGTCCTTTTTAAAGCAGTTCTGACATTCCATGTGACGTCAGCAAAGAATTGATACGACTTTGAAACCGTAAAACCGTGCTGTAGGACAGAACAGAAACTTTCTTGAAAGACATTATACAAGATATGTTGTACTACAATTCCATGCATTTATTCAAATGCAGTGTATATCAAAATGAGTGATTTTGTTTGTAAACTTTACATAATTCAGGCAATACCAAAGTATAGAAAATCGTTAATATATCTGCTTTTGAGCATTTTGTTATTATTTATTTGTAAGGGAGTATACAGTCCAAACAAATATTGAACGGAATCTTCATTAAATCCAGATACAGTATAATTTTTTTTTCTCTCAAAAACATTGATAAACACAGCCACAGGAATTTTTTTTCTTTCACTGCAGTTACCCTAAAAACCCCTCATAAAGTGGGAACATGAGTTTGAATCGAGAAACCATATATATTCGAACAGTAAGACTGAAAGATACGGTTGTCGGTG
Organism: Atrina japonica; assembly: GCA_030159075.1. NCBI lineage: Eukaryota > Metazoa > Mollusca > Bivalvia > Pterioida > Pinnidae > Atrina > Atrina japonica. Next base: position 23,144 of record BROG01001622.1, on the reverse strand, counting down.
ATGAACTTGTCGGTATCAGGTCGGTATTCACATTCCAAAAATTGCAGTGTCAAACTTCACATTAACCTTTTCAACCCTACATACCATAGAAGACTGGTCTAAAAAATAGAAAAGAGCATGCCATCAAGATACATAGGGATGAAAAGGGTTAAATACCCCAGCATGTCTTCCTGTTCACTACAATGTTTGTTCACGTGTAAAGACATGACAAAATCGATTTTAGGGTGACATTTTCTTACGCCATTTTTGCAATTTGATAAATTACAAATTAATCTGAATTCCTTATCTTTTTTTCTACTTTTACTATTTGTATATGATTTACAATAATATGTAAGAGCTATACACAGGCATAAAAAAATCTTATATTCCTATATATTTTGTGAAAACAAGGTCAAGTACAGTGTAGTGTGCAAATACAAACAGTAAGGTTTAGTGTATCAATTAAATGTCAAACCTTGGTTTCTCAAGCAATTTTCACAAAATATATAGGAATTTCAGAAATTTTATGACTGTTTATACTGTACAACAATCTAACTAGTAAAAACGGAAGAAAAAAATGAAAAACACAGCTAGTGCTCCTTCAACTTCTAGTAATGTCTGCACTTACAGATGAAGTAGATCTGGAAACTTGTAAATATTGCAGTCATTTCAATGATCAACTCTCATTTACTTTACACCTCTCATTTACAGCTATCGAGGATGTCGAGTATGACATCTCTATTGTTTTACCACATTCATGTAAAATATTGGATAAATTGTCATAACGACATAAGAAATCATGACTTAACCTTATCATCGTGTGTCGGAGTGGAATCATCTTTTGTATTGGTTAAGTATTTTAGATCAATCCTGTAGGGTCAGTAGGGTGGAAAAAGTTAAGTCAATATTTCCAAAATTTAACAGTTGGTATAATGACCGTGATTTTCAACCAATCAAAATAAAGATAAGTCATACACACACAAAAATTGCAGTATTTTTATATTTACTTATATATAAAAGAAAATTAATAATACATTTGATAAAAGCTGATCTGAATTACCATATATATACAAGTTGTACATGATAAATGATATTACATGGCACATATTATGATATCATTATATTAAAACTACAGGCTGTGCTCAAAAGTATCTCTATAAAGTGATAATTCTTTTTCAGAATTGGTTCACAAAGGAAAGTTATCCATTGATTTATTTAAAAAACTTTTAAACACATGTGTATTTCGTTTGCAGTTCTTCAACTTCGGTATTTTTCATTCATGATGTTGAAATCTAAATATAAAATGGACACCAGGGAGTTTTTTGTATTGCGTCAAAGGCCTCAAGAGCTGAAATTCTGTTAAATTCCAATCATTTTCTATTCCAAACTACAACCATGTTTGGTTTCTCCTTGTCCTTGTTACTTTCTCATAGTTCTTAGATAAGATAAATATGATGTTTAATCTTTTAATCAAAACACTTCCAAAGAATTCCGAGGACTTTGTTTTTACCTCGATACACTCTCGTAGAAAAACTTTTGACCACAGGCAGGATTCATTTATATATATATATATATATCCTCGACTTACTAACCCAATGAATAAAAAATGACTCATACACTACATGTGTTTGTACATAGTAAATGCAATTGACAATATCCAATATGGATTATATACCAAAGGTAGGCCTAAATTCCAGGTGTACATATTCTAAGGGAGACAACCATCTTGATTATTCCAAGGTTCACAAACATGAAACATCTGCCATGGAAGATTTGTTAATTTAGGAGATGCTTTCATGGTGTTTGTTTCCAAAGTTTTTTAACTTTTCTAAATAACAAAGTTGTGCCTATGATTTATTGTCATTCAAACAATTAAGAATAAAAAATGAACTGATGGCAAAACCTTTATCAATGGTGATCATAAACAGTCATACGAAATCCTTTCCTTTGCTACACAGCAAAAAATTGCACTATTTATGTGACATTTGTTTTAAAACGTATGAAAAATTGAAACTCACATTTGAAAATCATGTAATAATTTTCTATTTCCCTCTTGTATAAATCTCTCTCTCCCTCCCTCTCTCTCTCCCTCCCTCTCTCTCTCTCCCTCTCTCTCTCTCTCTCTCTCTCTCTCTCTCTCCCTTCTCTCCCTCCCTTTCTGTCTCTCTCTCTCTCTCTCTGTTTATCTACAGGTTCATAAAATGTGTTGTCTTGGCATTTTACACTTGTGTGAAAATGTTATCAACTTTAGCTGAAGTGTAGCAAATTTTGACCTGTGCTAAAGACCAACGCCAATGCAGTGAGGGCTCTTTGGTGTGACGCACTCTATGGCATGGGCCTTTGTGTTAAGACCCATCCCAAATACCTGTTATGTTCACTCTGTAAGCTGATTTATAAACTATATAAATAGGAATGCAATACTTTCAATTACTTCGTACAAACAAACTTGTCTAAATCCTTTCGGTTTTGAAAATATGAATTTGAAAAATATTGTCAATATTGCATACATTTTTACTATTTCACAACTGTAAGCGATAATAAGATTATTTAATTCAAGGAAAAATCTAGTGTTTTAGTTAACACCCATTAATAGATACAAACATACCCAAAATACATTATTCAATTAAAATCATTTAACTGGAAGACGAGTCATAGTGCATTATGAGATATTACCAAAGACACATTGGTACTTTGTCAATGTTGCACTTGAGAAATATCAGTAAACTATTTTAATATTTTATGCCTCCAAATTAATATTATACAAAGCAAAGTATTCTTAGTCATGAGAATGTTTTTAATTGTGTAATCTTGTGTCTGATGAACAAGCTTTGTAATGACAATGATTTTCTAGTGACATATTTAAATCAGTTCTGACTATTTCCCACAGCAAATAATGAGTGTAACATGTCTACTTATGATATAAATGAGTTCTAAATATACAAATATCCTATGATACATCAATTCTAACATAATGTTGCAATCACTGTCTTGTTATTGAAAAATTATATAAAAAAATAATCATTTCTGATCAAACCTGATACATTTACATGTTAAAATTTGTGGAAGAATCCCAGAATATATATATATATATACCCCCCTCATTTTAATTTGCCACCTCACTTATCGCCACAATTTTCGACAGTTCACTTTATAAAATTTTCTAAATAATTTCATTTAAGGGTTTCCTCAACCTGTCGCTTAACCCCTTTATAATGCCAAAGTTTCCCTGAATGACGACAGTGTAGCATGTGGCAGTATAATGAGGATTTACTGTACATATATTTGTATTATTATATATCATATTTATATGTATATAAAGCTATACATTTTAAAATCACCATGTACAAGTATTTGGATCAATAACTGATTTCTTGAATGATGATTCTTCCGACTTACAGATATATAATTATCTTGACTAATAACCAAGACATTTTGTGGCAAAAATGTGAAAAATAACATTGATGTTTCCATGAATATATATATAACACAATACTGTACTCAATAAAAAAATCTCGACAGATCATTTATATACAAAAATTCAGTTGATCTTTACATTAATATTCTGTTTCCATGGTAACCTGATTACAGTGTCTTGATTGTGATGTTATAATGATATTCAAATGATCATTTACCCATGATCGTCTCGTATAAAATGGGAACAGTCTACTTTTGATGTTTTGCCAAAAAAATTGTCTTAAGTGGCAGAATTAAACTTGTGGAGCTAAAATTTGTAGAAAAGACAATTACATCCCTTCTTTAATTCTGTATACTTTATATCTGAAAAAATGCAGTAATAAAACAATGAAATAATATCATTTTCTTGTCTCTGATTTTTTTATTTGTGGCCCCACCCTTACTGTTATTAAAATGTTTCCACATCAAAGACAATACAAATGTGGCAGCTGTAAACAAAAACCTGTCTACACAATATTTGTTAATACTTTTGTTCACAAATGTCAGAATGTTCTTTGATTAACTCCTTCTCCCCCTCAAACACAATGGACTATACCTCGTGGGCTAGTCCAACTTTGTTTTCAACAGGTGAATAAGTTAAACACCTATAAAGCGATACTATAAAAAAAATATCTATATACAAATTTACAGGAACGATAACAACAAACCACCTGTTCGTTAGTAGTAAAACTTTCTCTGATAATGTATCACCTGGGCAATAATTAGCACCGCCGTAATTATCGTTATCCAGATTCCACCAACCGCCACACCCTTTGCGTATGAACCGTACTTGGCAGCTTTGATATATTTACATCGATTGAAATAGTCCTTAGACTTCTCTGAAAAACAGACAGAATCGGGTCAGTGGGTGCTGATATATTATAAAATAATATATATATAAAGCACATACAGTGAAACCTGTGTATAAAGACCTCCTCAGGAACATAAGAAACCAGGTTTATATAGGGAGGTAGTTTATATATAGAGGTTGATTTGTACACAGAAACAGGTCGCTAAAACAGGTTTTACTGTATATTTATGAAATAATTTCTAAACTATGACAAGAATACAATTAATGGAACCTGACTTGAATGGTTACCCTCTCTGCCAATGAAATGTGGTCTCGCGAGAGAGTTGGTCTCTCAAAAGAGGTTTTATTATTCAAAGCATAATATTTTACCAAATGGTTTTCAGAATGCGGTCTTTAAAGACAGGTGGTCTTTCATGAGAGAGACTCAACCCCTGCAGTCACATTTAGTTTCACCCAAATCAATAAACAGTATGGTCTACTGTCATACATCTGGAGTGAAAAAGTTCATATTGCATACAAAATCTATCATAAAATTTTGATTCTACATCATACACCCCTGAATTATACATAGTAGACTCAACCTTTCTTTGATATGGGCAGGTCCAAATGTGATTTTGGGGGTTAATGAGTTACGAATGCTTAATTAAGAAATAATGTTCTACACATGCCGTTATACTGACTTTTTTATTAGTTTTGAATCACACCATGCACATTCAGGTAGATGCCAAGAGCTATATACACATACAGAAATAGGTGAAATGGCAAGCAGCAGGCCAGTGGATTTTCACCTTTTCATTATATTAAATGCTTTGCCAGTGACAATTCTTTGAAAACTTTGTTTGTTCAATTATTGTTTTACTTCACTTACGTGGTCTGTCTTGCAGAATGCCGATGGTCCTACTACATATGAAGTACGTGGCAGCCAGTTTTTAATGTGGAGGAGAGAACTTTGTTACAATATGTAATATGACCATGTGCACATTCTGCAAGTAAACTGGCAAAGAGTAGGCTACGTGTACTTTGATGTATCATACCAATTAAGCCAGACCACAGAACAACACAGGAGGGATCGTTCTAGTTATGCGGAGGTTACGATAAATACAAATCACGTAACCTCCTTTTTTTTCTTGATGAATTTCATTTTTAAGTCTTCATTATTGCTATGGTGACTTGCAGGTTACAAGTCATTCCATTTAGCAAAACCTGTAAATGGGTTAAGATGATATCTGTTATTTTGTGGCCTGCAAACATGCCGAGAAACAAAAGTCTCATTTACAAATGACTATATGCACTTTTTACTACAAACTATTGACCTATCGCCAAATGTCCGACACGACACCTTTGGGCAAACTTTTCCATTTAGACATCACAATTAAATGGCCCATCAAACACTTGCATGATTATGACATCACAATAGAATGACATTAAAAAAAAGCACATAGACAGCCATGTGTCAGTCACTTGGCGATAGGTCAATTAGCAAGGTAACAGGACATGAGACTCAAGCCCAGGACCATACATTGCAAGCCTAGCATAATGTTGAATGTTCTACTATAAAACTTACGTGATAGAAAGATTGCAACCAATCCAAACAAAGGATTGAACAATAATGAACAAAATGCGCATCCGAAGTTATCTTCCGGCCTCTTTGTCACATCAGGTGCCCTTTGTACGACAGGTAAAAATGTTGACGCTTGCGACGGTGTGTAGGTCGATAATAAACTCTTATGACTTCCGTATGGTGTGATACTGGCCTGAGAAGAGTAATATGAAGGATAAGGTCGGAGTTCGTACATACTTCCATTCTCCGACTCGGAGGCATAGCCTCGAGACCGATCCATGTAAGCTGACATGATGATTTACACCTGAAGGAAAAAAATTCAACAAATGAGATACATGTATAAATGCAAAAATAAATAATTACATGTATATATTTATGCATCAATGTACTGAAATGGTAAACAAAATAACTTTCTGTACTGCACTGCAGATGATACAGGCATTTTTCTGCCAATCTTGTGAAAACAGCACACGTCATGTGGATCTGAATGCAGATCCCAAAGGGATCTAGGTGCCCACCATCAAATGTTGTTCATTTGATCTGTGACAGACTATTCTTTTCTCTTGTTTTATAGCTCGACAATGAATTTGAACTAAATCCTAAATATATGTAAAGTGCTTTCTCTCAATACCAAATATAAATTGCAATAAATGAAGATAGCAAAACCATACTTGCCAACCTCTAAAATTTTAAATGTTGGTCATGACCTGTATTGAGTAAAATAACAAGAGGCCAATGGCCTCATAGCTTAATGGCAAAAAGAAACAAGAAACATTTTTCAAAGTATCCTCAACAAAGCTACAGTAGAGCGTTAGACAGAATAAACACCACTTTTGTACTGTACAAAAATGTATTTGTTTCATTTTGAGTGGAAAAATTTGAATTAACATTAAAATATGGAATGTATCCAAATTGTAGTATAACCATATACACATCCCTTGCTTAAACCTCACTTTTGGACTTTTGGCATTGAATGTCTGCCAAATTGTTTAAGGTTATATGGTTTATGCCCCCATGCATTTGTAATGTTTCAGATCGGGGTTTAAGGCTATAATGGATCTGATTTGGATCCTGGTTAAGAGTCTAAAGGTTCGAGCAATATATATAAACATAAACAAATATATATATGTAAATATAAGAACCAAACACTACTTGTGCTTTAACGATAAAATACAACAACAACTATAAACAATTCTAACAAGAATTATCATTTAATTATAGTAACTATTATAAGAGTTTCAGGGAATCACAATAAATCAGTTTAATTACAGAGATTGAATTATTTACGGTGGGTCTCGGAGTCTGAGACCTAGGGCTCCAACACCACTCTGTGACTGTGTCTCAGCCTTATACAAAACTATCCCAGAACTAGAAGATAATAGTCACTGTTTATTTGTGATAAACAGATTACTACTGTACCGTTCAATTATCTGCTTTTGCCAATGTTGTTGGTTCAACTCGCAACTTACAGACTGACCCTGAGTGATGTTCATACCTTTATTTATATAAACGGAGGTCAATGCTGATTTGTCAAATATTCATGAATTTCATTGGCTATTGCTTTGCAGATTTCAATCCTACTATTGCACTTTGGCAACCCTCTAGGTTGTTTTCCTATTGCTATTTCCGAATCTCCAGTAAACATTTGTGTCATAGGGGAAGAAGAGCTCGGAACACCCAAGTTAGCCTCAAGTTTTGTTAACTCTAACCTGCTACACTGCACAACTAGACCTCAAGGAGAACCTGTATGTCAAATTTCATAAAGATCCCTTCAGTACTTTCTGACGATATATATAGCGATAACAAACTTTAATTATCAAAATCCAAGATGTCCACTTGGCAACCATTTCGAGATCCGACCCACGTGAAAATATACACTACACATCTACACCTTACGGAGAACCTGTATGTCAAATTTCATAAAGATCCCTTCAGTATTTTTTGAGAAATAGTGATAACAAACTTTAAATGTCAAAATCCAAGATGGCCGTCTGACAGCCAAATGTGATCCAATCCACTTGAAAATGTACACTGCACAACTAGACCTCAGGGGGAACCTATATATTAAATTTCATGAACATCAATTCAATTCTTTCTGAGAAATAGTGATAACAAGAATTGTTTTAGGACGGATGACGGATGACAGACAACAGACCACGAATGGAGGGTGATTAGAATAGCTCAACATCTGTAGATGGTGGGCTTAAAAAACAACAACTTTGAAAATACTCTACATGCAACTGTATTTTAAAGAATGATATTAACAAAATGAAAGCTTTTTTATCAATTATATGGTAGAGACCAATTTTTTCAGAGTCTAATATATTATTAACAGGTTACTCCAATAATATTAGAACTTGCTATACTGATTCGGACATGAATGCCAAAGTTAACGCTGCAAATCAAAAGTTAGCTTGTCGTCGTGTTAAACCTAGCTCTATACCAACTTGTATATATATATATATATATATATATATATATATATATATATATATATATATCAATACATCGTCCCCGTCATATAACATTTCGGTTAATACATACTTCGTCATTTCGGTGATTGGGTGTCATTTCAGTTATTCTATGTACCACATAAGAATATATATATATACAACTACATTGTACATATTAAGTGACTCAGTTGATAACTATTTTGCATTTTAATTTCGTTTTTTTTTTATCATTCTAAAAGACTAGATCAAAATAATATGAAGACTGGAAAAAGTTCAATGTCTTCTTAAAATTATCCAATTCCTGTGCTCAAGGTAGCACTACCCCCCCCCCCCCCACACACACACACATACTTTAGAGTACATAGTGGGTAGTGATCAAAACAAACTTGTGTTTTTGATTTAATAATACCTAATAATTCTGTGGTCTATTTCATTAATTTCTTAAAAACACAAACTGATCGTCGATTGCATAAATTCTTGAGTAATATTGTTTCGTCTTGTTCAAAATTACAGGAAGTATGGCGGGCCCATTTTATACAAATGGACCATCACGTAAACATTCAAAGTTTTAACATTTTACATCCAACTGCACACCTGAATTTTCACCTGTCTGATTAACTTTTTATCTTACCTTATTAAATCTTTTAGATATTACATCTATTCTTTATCAGATCGGCAGATTTATGATATTCAAAACATTTGTTTGTAAACTACATTAGCCTAATTTAGGTAAATCGGAAATCAACGCTGTTTTATTTTAGTAGTGCGCATGCGCGCAGGTATGAAATGTGTGACAGGTGAATCATATATTGGAATGATGGATAAACATACAGCTCGCGTGCTTGAGGCTCCTAAATGAAAACAAAACAAATATGAAATTGTTCTTTTGTCTTACTTAGGTCAGAGAAACCAATGAGTTTCTCATACGATTTACTGCGCGTGGTAGATCTATAAAAAGTTATATGCACGTCGCAATACACCGCACCTTAATTCTGTTTCATTCTACGAGTTATTTCCCGCAACGATTAATTCGTCATTAGGTTGAATCTTTCCTATTACTAAAATATTGAAAAATGACTCTCAACGGGACGTTTCTTGTTACAAAAGATGCATACTCAGTATAATAAATTTTGAAGCACATGAAAATACATAAATAGTTTTATAGGTATACATCATGCATGCCCTAAAGATTTTATAAGTACCCAGACAGGACATTAATTTACTCTAGCTCCCCTTTTCATTCAACAAATTTCCATAAATATTTATAAACAATTATGTCAATTTAAAATTTAAAAAGTTGGTATCCTATTTGTACCTTAACCTTTATTAATATCCTAATAGGTATTATTTGTATCATTATCATGAAATGTCTAATATTTTGACCTAAATGTTACATACATATTCCTGATTTTGTTTATGGATAAATCAATTAGTTTTAAATTTAAATTTTAAAACAGATACATTGTAGTTTTACCTCATTGAATATTGGCATGCACTTATCATTAATATCTATTATTATTATTATTATTATTATTAATATCTATTATTATTATTATTATTATTATTTTGTCTATAATTTTACTTATTTATTTACTTTTCATTTATTTATTTATTTATTTATTTATCTATTTTAAGGAATACCAAATTTAACATTAAAACAATTAAATTCAATACTGATTTGCAATTTGTAATTTATCCACAGTGCAAATGTTTCCCGTAATTAAAAACTCTACCAAAAATATGTTTAATCATTTCTGATTGTTCTATGCAAATTAATTGATATAATTTGGAATCAATGACTCAAAATTTTGAAAACCTAATATACCAGTTATTTTCAGCAACTTTAATTTCATTTTTTTATTTTGTCCATTCATTTATTCAAGGAATTATATCATTCACTTTCCACTGCATCATATAGGGGCATATAAGATGTGTTTTTTTTCCAAAATATTTTCTTTCCTCTTTTACTACTTAGTTTGATATACAATAGCAAAAAAAGAGATGTACTCAGACATAAAAGTTCTTAAATCCCTAAATACTTTGTGAAAACGGCTTGAAAAACATAGTTTTGGCAATTATTCTCCTGCAATTGATTAACTCAACTGTACTATTCATATTGGTATTGGGTAATTTTGACACTTGTAAGTGAGAATTTTTGGCACTTCCAACAACATGCATTAAAACATAATTGTAAGAAATTAATATTCATCAGGAAACATTAATTAATCTTGATCAATTTTAGCTGTTGTTATTACCTTTTTGGGGTGGGTGGATGTGTAAAAACAGCTAATGCACCCCAAGGTCTTAAAATGTACCCAACATACGGTAAATAACATATATTTCAGGACTGACACAGTGACTTACCCGTTACATATTCAACAGCTTGTCAAATCAACACTTGGCAGGGCCAAAATTCTGCCCCGATTTTAAGTTACTTATTTTTTAGGGGGGAGATAAATTCAGGTTACGAAAATACTAACTTAAAATTGGGGCAGAATTTCGGCCTTACAATTGGCTAGCTTATTGTCCGACAGTTTCTTAAATTATTCCACAGGCTCATTACTCCATCAACTCGTCACTCTGACAGATATTACATATGACTATGGTATTGACCATGCATGGGTTTAGCTGCTGTTTTTAGCAACATGAAATCAAGCTATATAAAACATGTAGATATAAATTTATCATTTACAATTATTTTCAAAACTCTGTTAATTGGAAAGAAAAGTTCACTCTCCTTCCATTCCAACCTATCTGGGTTCGACTGTATGTAATGTCCCTTAAGATGTCCGCCGACTCTCTATAACTCCCTGAAGTTTATCCACTTAGTCACTGAATTGTGAGTATAATGCATTTTTAGGACAACCAATATAAACCATCACTAGGTTAGAGTAAAAATATTACGAGGTGACCTCACCGTCACACTTATGTACATGACCTTGTGATAAATCATCACCAGGATAGAGTATAAATAATACAAGGTCACCTCAGTGTCATATCTACATCACCTTGAGACAAACCATCACTTGGTTAGAGTATAAATGATATGAGGACACCTCGGTGTTACACTTACATGAAATTGTGGTAAACCATCACTAGGATATAGTGTAAATAACACAAGGTCACCTGTCATATAATTACATCACCTTGAGATAAACCATCACTAGGTTAGAGAATAAATGATACGAGGTCACCTCAGTGTGGTATATCACCTTGAGATAAACCATCACCAGGTTAGAGAATAAATGATACGAGGTCACCTCAGTGTGGTATATCACCTTGAGATAAACCATCACCAGGTTAGAGTATAAATGATACGAGGTCACCTCAGTGTGGTACATCACCTTGAGATAAACCATCACTAGGTTAGAGTATAAATGATACAAGGTCACCTTAGTGACATATAATTACATCATCCTGTGATAAACCATCACTAGGATAGAGTATAAATGATACGAGGTCACCTCAGTGTCATATCTACATCACCTTGTGGTAAACCATCACAAGGATAGAGTATAAATGATACGAGGTCACCTCAATGTCATATTTACATCACTTTTGAGTATATCCGAAATCACAGACAAGTAGAAAATATGTGTTTGATATTTTATTATTATTAACATTCATCCATAAAAATCTCGCAACAAAAATGATCACAGTGGATAAGTAAATCAGAAGTGTGGATAAAGTACAGAATTAAAGTGTTTTTTTCATGCCACATGAATGTCAATTTGGATAATATGATTTAAAATGCACTGGGTGGGGAATTCTTTTTATTTTAATTAATATTTGTATATTAACTAGCACTACTTTGATTTTTTATATATTCCCAGAGAAGTTTTTCTGCTTTGCCCTTGTTGCCAAGCTTGCTGACTTTGCCCTGGTAGCTGCCCCTGATGACAGATCCTTTGCCCTCTAGTAATTCTGCCATCCTGAAATTATTTTAAAGAATGATAAAATCATTTGGTTGATCAGATAGTTAACAGTGGCCTTTCACAGAAATTCATACAGTGGACTCGGTTCTGAGAGACCACTCCATCCGCCACTGAAATGTGGACTAAGACAGGTGGTCACTCAGAAGAGTTTTTATCTAAGATATTGTTGAATAAGCAGAATGTTGCTTTAATAAACAGGCGGTCTTTTGTGAGAGTGGTCATTCAAGTATTACTTTCTCTAACATCAGCTGTTTCTCTTAACTGAAATTAATAGCATAATTTTGGGGGAAAAAACACATTCTACTAACAGCTATTAATAGCCTCTAAGAAGTTTCAGGATTTCTGTATGGAAACTAAATAAATCCCTTACACAAAAATATCCATTTACAATCTTTTATATTATCTATATAGATCTTTTAATGATGACTGAAATATTGAGGCCGTATTCACAAGGAAACTTAAGTCTAATTCTAAGACATATATTTAAGTGTACTCTTAAGTCTATCGTTAAAGCTGTCATCGCAACTTTTAAACAAGTTTTGAATTTGAAAAAAAAATTTAAATGCTTTTGAAACACCCCCGATTTATTATTCCACAGGCAGACATTTTTGTTAAATGTTATCAATAGAAATTGGCTCGCAATTCCGCTATGAAGGCGAGTCTGCAGAACGACCGTTATTTCACATCTGTACCACCAAAGTGAAACAATGGATAGATGACACGTAATCAAAACATACACTGTACTCAAATCATATACATTCTGCATTAATTTTTACATCAAAGACTTCAATAAAGATACATAATAAATAGTTTTTATAATAAGTTTTAAATTCATTACTTTAGTATCCGTAAAATAATATTCACTTTGAACGTAAAAAGAAATAAATCCTACCAGTAACCTGCACCCTTTCATTATGTTGTTTACATAGCCTCACACATTCTGGTGAACTCGGTAATGTGATCAGTCGGGTTGCGGAACACTTGACCAAAGACAGGGCACACCTTCTCATATTTTTACAAAGATGACATCAAATAAAGGTTACAAGAGATATAGATGTGAACATTTATATCAAATTATTCGAAATGGATACAAGTGGTCCTGTAAAACAAGACGATTGTTCAAATACATATTTCAGAGTTGACCTTGGTCTGACTTGTCCTTGATTCGTTTTTTCGGAAGTGAGGACATTCATATCATAACAGGTGTTCTGAGCTCCTGCTTGTTTATAATTTTACAATTTTCTCATGGGGAATTTGGAATTATGTTTGATATTCTCATGTTTAAACTGATTAATTACATACTTGTGATCTGTATATGACCTGGCAAAATGTCCTGATAGAGTAAATGATTTTTGTTGATATCAATACTTATTATCGACTTGTGGGCGAGTTATACTCAAACTTCATTACTTCAGACATTTCTACTATGTGACTGTAGTTAGACAATGACGACTGATTTTACAAACTCGCCTTTTATATCAGTTGTGGGGGATTGACTGAACAAATATGGCTACCAATGGAAGTAAAACACTGGGCATGTTTCAAAAACTACATTATTATTATTTTTTTTTTTTTATTCAATTAAATTGGTTTAAAAGTTACGATGTCAGCTTTAAGAGATATTCACAAACATAATTGTAACTGACATAAGCCCCCTAGCAACTAAAATGTAAATACAGGAAGAGGATCCTTCTTGAATAAGGCCTTTAGCTCCAAACATTTTAACCTGGCGAAGAATTATGAAAGTTCGCAATTTTTCATGTGTCAAAAAGTCTTCACCCATCTAAGCCCTTGCACTAACTCCTAGATTAGACCTGAAAAGGCTTAATCCCCAAAAACTTCCGTTTGCCATGACGATGCTCTCTCCCTCATACATTAAGAGATTTAAAATCTTTGAAGTAATGGAGTTAAGATAATGCTCTACCACTGAGCACGGAAGAATACGGTGGACCGTCTTGAGACACCACCTTATCTGCCACTAAAATGCGGTCTCTCAAGGCAGGTGGTTCCCTCAAAAGAGGTTTAATCTACAAATAAATTGAACTGAATGATTTTTAGAATGTGGTCTCAAAAGACAGGCGGCCTTCCATGACAGCGGTATCTCAAAGACATCTTCTACTGTATTATGATATTTTAGCATATTTAAGTGATGGAGGTTTATAAACAGTCAAAACATATAGGAATACCTGGGACCCATTGTCTTAACAAACTCCTCCGGACCTGATAATAAGAACATGCCTGCAGCCTTGTCATCACCAACAGTTAGGAAACTTTTCACACTCTGTAATAAAAAGACATGATATATAAAACAGAAAAATAACTAAATCATGAGTGGAGGAATCGATCACGAAGAGGAATAGACGGAGACCAAAAGCCACTTGGCGACTAACGGTGGAGGCTGAAACTAAGTAGCAAAAAAAAAAAGTTGTAACATGCTCAAAGAAAGACCTTGTTACTAACTTTATGCCAAAGGCACCATGGGCAGTAAGTAAGTAATTTCAAGAGAGATAAACGTTTGTGAAAATTCACAAATAGACCTGTTTTTAAATTTTAAATATCTAACATAAAAGTACTCAAATTTGACATTTTTGGAAAGATTTTTCATTTCCTGTAAAACTATTTCATGTTTGTGATGTCTCAGCTTTTCAGTCCATCTGATAGAAACATTTTTTTTTAAATTGCCGGTGCAAAATCTAGGGAAAGGGCATATGTAATGTTGTTATAACTTTTACTCTTTTAATGAAATCATGAAATAAAATATGTTTAAACCAAAACAAAATCTATCAGCAATAAAAAAAAAAAGAAATGCTGAGTTTGGCATAAAACACCAGTAGAACAAATTTGAACAAACATCGCATTTTCTGTGTCATATTATCTACTTTGATATATCAAAGTAATGAAAGTACTGAAATGGGTTGTTATTTTGGCAAAATAGCCATGGAATTCAAATTACTTCTATCTAACATATATGAAATGAAAATAAACCAAATTAATGTAGATCTAAAAAAAACAAAAAAAATCTTCAATTTCCAGCCTTTATATAAATTCAAAATTAACATTCTAAATTTTATCTGTTGTATCTTCCACACCAACTTAGAATATATTGTCTGTCGTGCATTAACACTCATGTCAAAATAAAAAAACGTAAGCATTTATGGAACCTACTTAAATTTAAACCAAACATGACACTGTGAACAGGTAAAATAATTTTTTTCATAGCCAAAAATGGTTGTGATTTAAAACAAATTTTAGGGCTTGTAATATTGAATGTAAAAAATCCTATTTAGGGCTATTACCATGGTACATGAACATAAACTCTGCCTAGACTAAATAAACAACCAAACAATGTTCTCTATCTTGTATCAATTAATATGAATAACTGTACTTGGTGAAAAAAGACAGTTAACCCAATGTTTATTGTTAAAGAAATAATTTTTCACCAACATGATCGCGATGAAACGATCTATCACCAATTTCACTTATAGACATCAATGCTTTCGGCAATGGATAAAACTGTCTTTTGTTGAAGACATCATTTCTGTTTGAACACCATTATGAACAGACCGATTATACAAAAAGTTTAGGTTTATACATCCCAATCTAATTGTGATTAACTTAAAAAAGTATGACAATTGTTGTGTAAACACCCGACAATGGACATGGCAATTTTCCCCAACTTCCACGGAAACGAGAACAGGAAATTGTAATGTTCAATGTTCGAGTTACCTCCCTTTGCGATATCAATACACAGTATGCAAGTGAACATCCGCTGAAATTGAGCAGTTGCTGGTTATGTAAGGCATGTGATCACCATATAGGGTGTATAAATAAAGGAAATATGCACGGGGAATCTCGTTAAGGCAGGTTATGTATAGCGAAAAGTTGACAAACACGTTACTTTGATGGTTTTCAAAATGGACAGGAACTTATTCCAGAGATATATAGCTAATATCAGCTTTATATATATCGCTGCTTATTCATAATGAATTTCATGCACAATTTCCATAACAAGCACCTCCTACTCCATGCTATACCCTTTGTTCTGCTTTTCTGTTCATTTTTCCATGGTCTAGAAAACATACATATTCTTGAGAGTTCAAAAGAAATTGATTTAGCTTCAAGTTGGTATCAGTGATATGTAATTATTTTCATTTACAATTGCTGTATGCTTGTAGCTGTCAATATCAATATGGTAAATGGCGGAGTAATACTGTAGTTTTTCCAGGCAGGCTCAACATCACTGGAATCTTATATAATAGAATTCCATATTTATAAATAGATCGATGACATTTTGTTGAACCTAACTACAAATCGTATTGTATAATTTCGAAAGGCAGAAGTAAGTAGAATTATGTGGTATTTCATTTGATGATTATTCAAACTAGATTTAATTTCATTTACACCAAAACATTTGACTTTTCTGTAAAAATTGAATTCTTGAGTTGGACTATATTTTACAAATGCAACCTCCATGACCTCTTCACAGCTAACAGGATAGCCCTCGATGAAAAGGCAAAGTAAACCCATTATGTCCCCAATAATAACTCTCTTATATTATCGTCATCTAAATTATCCTCCATTGGTCGGTTATTATCAATACTCACCAGATCATTTATTTCTCTGACGATAATGTTCATAAACTCAATATCACCCTCTTTTCTAAAAATAAAAAAAGTGGCAATTATAAAATTCAAAGCTAATTTGGAGAATTAATACTGTAAATGTGGACATTTATGCGAGGGGGTAATTTTACACTAAAAACACAATGGAGAATTTTTTGTGTAAATTACCCAACCCCCAATCCCCCCCTCCCCCGCTTACCAGTCCCACAGTTGTGCTAAGAATTATCATTTAAGATGTATACCTGCATCAAATATGGGGAGCCTAGCTGTAGAAATGAAATAGATATGGCCCAGACAAATAAAATCAACAGAGGGAACTAACTCTAAAAATAAAGGTGCATCAAATATGGAGAGCCTAGATGAAGAAAAAAGGAGGATATAGATCAAACAAAGTAACCGGAGGTGGAATAAAAATCATAGTCACATTGGCATAAAATGTTGACACTTTACTGAACAATTTATATACCAAACTAAAAATGTGCCAATAAATCTAGTCTTTGCATGACATTGCCGAAAATTTGTTAGATACCATCTAAAGCTGATTTTATTCACTCAGAAAGCCGCATTATCTTACCTATGCAACACAAGCAATTCATCTTTCTTCTCCTGATTGATATATTTCTGAGCTTCAAGTACAGCTAAATCCCTTAGTAGATTCTGCACAGACTATAAACGTAAAACAAGAATTACACATACTGTATTTGTCCTTAAAAGGGTGCCTGCTTTAATAAGGGCGCCCCTGGATAATTTTTTCATGTAGATCATCTGACTGTTTTAAAAAAATCTTACCTTTTTATTTTTAATTAGTTTAGGTTACTGCCCGATTTTATCATACTAAATATTAAATACCCTCAAAATTGCAAAAGAACATCTTTTAACTACGTTGTAAGCAATACTTTTGATTCTATTGGTGATTTCTTGGATGCAGGAAGATCGCCATTACTCATTTACAAACAAAATGAGACCTGTCATAGTTAAGTTTTTTCTTTTCTTAAATACCTGTCAGTTTAAATGTATTCACTATCGAAAACAAAAAATACTTATCATAATTTTTTCTACAAAGAAATATGAAACTTGCATAATTATTTGTTTATTCCATAACTTTTTAAAACTGATATGAATTCGGGTTTGGGATTTCAATCAAAGCGTTGTCATTCAAACTTCCCATTTCGTCTACTGCTGTAATTTTAAACCATGGACAATTACCAAAATTTGCATAACACCAGTTTCACACTTTGAATGTCAGAGATCGCATTAAATCAAAGAAATTGTCCAAATCATCAGTTTCAATAGAGCAACTATGTAAGGCATGTATCACTTTTAAGTCGTAATGCTGGTTTCCTGATCTCAAAGTTCAAACACTAAATCTTGATTTGAGAGTGAGTAACAAATTTTGCTACATTGTTTCTTTTCCACTATTAACACATCAGGCAGGATTACAAGGTAATTAAATCAGTACAAACAGCTATATACATTGTAGATAACTTTGCCTAGCGGAGTATTTTTGCAACGTAATCAAAATGTGCATCATGAAAGAAAAAATATCAAAATAAAGGCGCCCTGTACTGCAATTACCCGCGCCTGTCGCCCTTTTTAGGTCAAATATGGTAATTATGTCTCGCTGGTCACTGTTTGATATTTTGTTTATTTGTTGTTTTACATCCCGTCAAGAACTTTTCACTTATATAGAGATGTCACAAGCTTAAGGTGAAGTGCCTCAAATTTTTACCTGTGCTATGGACTGATGCCAAAGCAGTGAGGGTTCTTTTACGCACATGCCTACCGTAACAAAAAACAAAAAACAAAGTAACAAAATTATGCAAAATTAACGTCCATGGTTGACAGAAAATGTGAAGAAATTTGAAGATACCTTCTGTGTGTTTTTATATCCTTTAACTGCTTTGTCAGCCAGTTCAGCCTGATCCTCTAGTGGACCCCTATCAAATAAAAGATAGACAAAGTAGACAAAAACTTGTACATTATTGAGGAATTTTTCTCTTCTCTTTTCGTCAAGTCCGCAACAATTTTGTCATGTAAATCTAGGTTTGTGAGATGTTTAAATGCTTTATGTGTCTCAATGTTGTGCTGAAGCATATTACTGATACACACCGATGTGTACATGTTGATAAGATGGTCTACTTTCGAGAAAGTTTCGTGATTTTTTTAATCCTAGTTAGATTGGCACATAGTGAAATCAGTACTTAGTTCATGCACATCGAAACCTAGTGATTTCATAACTTGTTTCTTTTTAAATGTATTTTCGACAGTTGAATTTTTCTTTCAAATAAATGATTTCAGTGGGGTGGACAGACAAAACCCGTTACTGCCACAACTTATATCAATGATATTCTGTTGATTCTACGTGACTTTGTATTTTTTTGTATTTTGAATAATTTTGAATGAATTTTCAATGCATGAAACATACATAAATTAGTTTTTGCTGCTGCAGTTTACTGGTTGTAACAGAAAAATAAGAGAAAATATGTCTAACCTAACACTAAACCCTAACTCTAAATGGCAAACCCTGGCAAGACTGTAGATAAAATTCCAGATGGTAGCAAAAAATGGTAAACTGCAGAGTAGCCATTTTTTTACATGTGTGACATATTACATTTTATACATAAACATATACATTTTCTTTGTAAAAAGGAATACTGTTAGATATTCTAAAATTATCATCTACAAAACTTACAAACAGAAAAATGGCCAGCAGACCGTGGACAGACAGACGTGACAATAGTTCACCGGGTCAGGTAGACTAAAATTACCTGACAATAATTTTTCTACAGTAAAACTTGCTTTAGCGACTACCTGTGTATAAAGACCACCTGGTCAAAAAGACCATTTTTTCTATCTCAATAGTACCATTTGTGTATAAATCAACCTCTATATTAAGACCACCTCCCTATTACATGTATAAAGACTGGTTTTGTTCTGTCCCCTAAGGGGGATCTTTTAATATTTACATGTTTCACTACACTTTCAATAAAGGTATGAAACCGACTCCATGACATGGTAATTTCACTTACTTTAGTATGGTATTGAGCGATCTTTCAACTTGGACACTGCGACCTAGATACTGTAAAACACGACCTCCAGCTACAAACATTAAATTTACTCGATCTTTCTTTTTAGCTTTTTCCACCCATAAAAGTTTTATCAACTGAAAAGTAATGCAGACTTTGATTCCATTTGTTGCAAAGTATCAAAATATAAAACTTGAGATACTAAAGTGTCAACGTGATCCAATCTGTGAAGCATTACATAAAAAAAAACCTAAATGAATGATCAAAATCTAGCAATGATATCAGGTGTTTTAGATTTGGATTTGATTTTGATTTTTTGTTTAACGCCATACTCAACAATCTTTCAGTCATATGATGGCGTCCAGTTTTTGTTGGTGGAGGAGAAACCCCGGTTACCCGGGTAAAGACCACCAACCTTCCGCAAGAAAACTGGCAAACTTTCACACTTAATTCGAAATGACCCTAGCGGGATTCGAACCAGAGGTGAGGTGTCTTAGAAGAGAAAGATGTATAGTTATGGGCCTGGCTGTTACAGCCCGACCTCATAGTCCAATATGGATTATTACAGGAGCATAAGCCCGGATCACACTCCAATGTGATGATTCAACATTTTACATTACACTGTTTACGGATATATTTCCACTCTATATAATCATAACATTTTTGTCTTTCTTGGGTCCTGGCATGGCTCCTTCTTTTTGTACTACAAATAAATCTACACCTCTGTGAAAACTTTGCAAAATAAAACTCAGTGGGTATATAACTCATCAACCCCTGAAAAAAAATGGACTCTTCTGTAAACCATAGTCCTATAATATAAGCCTTCCTTGGTTCAAACTGTTTGCTTTTAACGGTTTTTATCCAATATTTATTTTTACTATTAATGCCTAACCACGAAGTCTTATCAGAAGTCGCCATATTCTTGTAGCAAGTTCCCAACTAATTTTTGTGGGAACCTTGAATGGCCGTTTGACAAATTTTGTTCATTATTAGTTCTATCATTATCATTATAGATAAACGTCTAAAATATTTACAAAAATTGTTTATAAAATCATATAGTTGAGTTTTATCCTATACTGAAACACTTTTCTAAATGTCATACCCTCCTTTCAAATTGAAAAGCAGGTCACATACGAGACGTTCCGCAGTCTTTCAAAATGCTACAAGAAAATAGAGAATTCCGATTAGACTTTGTGGTTCAGCATCAGTCGACAGAACAGTTGAAAGCAAACAGTATGAACCAACTATGGCTTATACTATAGAGCTACTGTAAATCAATAACTTAGGCCAGTCTAAATGTGTCTTTAGAGGTGAATGAGTTGAAGATGGGTACTCAGTAGAGTTGGTCCATCCTATATAACGTCGCAGTCTTGTGTCCCCCTAGGTCACACATTTTACATAAATAAACAAGAGGCCCACACAAGGGTCACCTTAGTAAAATGTATGATTCCAGTTGGAACAGGCTGATTATTGGTTTATGAGAAGTATATTATTAAACATGTATGAAATTTTGGTCCTTTTTTGGAGCCCCAATGACATCTAGCCCAACTCTATGCCACTTTATATACAGACTGTTTCTAGCAAGTCAGGTGAAAATTGGCCCATTGAGAAGAATCCAAAATGTCTAAATGTTAACAGCACACAACAGACAATAAGTAACAACAAACAAAAGGCAATCACAAATGAGAATTTACCTGCAAATGTGCTAAATTTGACACATGGGTCCCACAACACAATGTAGAATCTATCCCTTCTATACACAGAACACGGACTGGTCCCTCGTGATCGTCTGGTAAACCTCGACATCGGAACTGTCAAACATTTACCAAAAAAGATAATTACACAAAATCATGCTAAATACTGGAAACAATACAAAGTCTTTAAATACAATATTACTGTAAATCCAGAAATTTTTGGCAGGATTTTATTTTCATGATACACAAGTTCTATTTTTGCAATTTCAAATGCCGATTTCATCATACTGTTATCATACTTCGAGGCTTCATATTACAAAAGGATTCTCATGAAATTACACTTAAATAAAATTCTCTTGAATAAATCCAGTTTTACAGAATAGTCAAATATAATCCATATAACCTGACTTGGCAAAGTTTTCTGAATCCTTTCTTGACCTGGATAAATTTAAAGTTTAGGTAATGCAGCGTACTAGCAAGTACGTTGAAGATTAAACACAGAGCAAAAATTTCTAGGTTTACAGTAAATTGTGAACTCTTTCATTTGGAAGTTACTTTTATACAATTGTAGATCGCTTTTATGTCACAAAGGGCTTTGATCTGTTTGTGAATACAAACATCTTGAGAATACTTGTATGATAGTTTGTTTTTATTAACTCATCAGCCCCTGTAAAAAAAAATGGACTCTTCTGTAAATCAATGACTTGGACCAGTCCAAATGTGTACATTAGGGGTGAATGACTTAAGTTTTGTTCACTTATATGACACAGAGCCTCTGTGGCTAGGTGACTAGAATATCATGCTTTACTACATGAAGTCTCTCACCTTTTGTCAGCAAGGTCTAACGTCCGCTGGAACCTAAACAGATTTTATGAGAAAGTTTTCCAGTTTACTCACAGAAGGTCAGTGGTTTCTCCCTGGATAAGTCTACACTGTGAATGATATTTTTCCTCCATCAATAAAAACTGGAATTCATCATTAACTGAAAAATTATTGGGCGACAAACAAAATTGAAGCCCATGTCCCACTTCATGGTATGTATAACACATAAATTTTCTGACACTGAATTTTCTAGCAGTAACAAAAAGACATCACAAATCAAAGAAGACCAAAGATGAATCCAGAGTCGATTTTATGTTTGCCAGAAGAGTTCACATAGCTGTTTACCCAGTGGTCTTCTCTACGGTGGCACAGAGGTGACATGAGAAATAACGCTTCTATTACATGTGCACGTAATAGTAGTGTACCAATCTGATTGGCTCAGATAATGTCCATGCACATAACAGGTATAACATGCGCACATAATAGCTCAAATGTGTGCATGTAATAGCTAATATGTGTAGGGGAGACCAGGGAAAGTTGGAACCCAGGGAAGTTGGAGCAATATTATCAAATAATTATCCTACAAATTTCATGGAATGAATAAAATATATATAATATTATGTTTATATACTGCTTGTGTGTTGTACCTAATTATCATATTTTATATCAATTACATTCACGGTACACATTATTTTCACGTACATCCCTAATACGCTTCCAACCAAATCAGCATCATATTCATTGTGTCATTATATAACAGTAAATCTGTAACAGTGACTGAATTTCCC
>BROG01001621.1:0-37858 GCA_030159075.1 Atrina japonica | reverse complement strand
AATATAGGCCGACTTCCTTGACAATCGGTAATCTTCTGAAATAATTCTAAAGTTGATTGGCGATGGCGGATTCAAAGGGACAGATAAAGTAGGCTTTGTTTGACAAGTTTCTTGTAATTATATGCATGCATTTGTTCTTTTAACTACCAGGTGATCTCTTTCGGTGTTTATGAGATAAAATATAATAATAATAAAATATAAATATGTAAAATTTTGCACTCATATTGCTTTAATTTTCAGTTATGTGGCGGCGGAAGAGTATTATGGTGAATGAGGGAACCCAGTTACAGGCAATGTACAGTGCAACCTCTTTATAATGTCCCTCATTTCATTTGCCATCTCGCTTTACGCTCCAAATTTTGAAAGTTCACTTTTCCATATAATTTCATTTAAGATTCCCTCAACCTACTGCCCAAGCCCTTTATAACGCCAAATTTGGACTGCACAAATGGTGGCTGTATAACAAGGTTGTACTGTAATACACAATACGCCCTGCGATAAATATGATTTAAAAAGCTTTTTAAAATTATGACTTTGTCAAAACTTGCCTGAAACATCACCAGCATCATTGACTGTTAAACTGATGTTGCGATCCCATGTCACATAATTGATAACTTTGGTATTACGTTCGAAGAAAAACATTCCATCACGAGCTGGCACTATGAAACCAACATTTCCAAAACCGGTATAGGAAATATACTGATGTCCAAAGTTTGTCAGAAGCTGAACATCAAACAAACAAATATGCGTTCCATTCGATGCAAGGATTGATCTCTCAAAATTCGTACTGGAGGCTGAAATATATGAGATACATTTAAAGACACAGTGGTTTTATGTAGAATACATGCGTAAAGAACCAGTTTTCGTTCTTACAAAATATAGCTTGTCAGCCTTACCTGGAAACACAATTTCTGTCACTTTGTACTGGCGCCTTCTCCAGGTAGAAATTTCTGTGTCTGGAGAACAGGACAGAAAGTATAACGGGCCATTCATATGCTAAAATACCAATGGGAATTCACATACTGTATTGTTCGCATTTTTCTGAATGGATCTTATTCACGGGTATTAAATTTCGCGCATGACTGGTTACGAATTGGTTTAGTGTAAGGTATCTTATTCACGGGTATTTAATTTTGCGGAATTTTCATTGGCCGCTAATATAGCGAATAAAAACAAGTATACATATGTTACGCGAGGTAGGACAATACTCCCTCTCGGCAGATAAGCCTCGCGCTAGACATACCCCTTGTGTTGAGATGATTTGTTTTATCCCCAAATGGTGAATGATTCTATTAATTTGATAAAAGAATAAACAAGATGCATAAATGTTCACATTATTGACCAAACCTGTGCAGGTTTTTCCATTCGAGGAGAGTTTGTAATTTGCTTTACATAGACATCTTGGACCTTGATCGGTATTCACACACATGTGCTGGCAGTTAGCGCTTTGACAAAGATCTGAAAAAAACCCATTATTTACATAATTCTGTATATCATACTGCATAGTACACTTTAAACTCTCCGTAAAATATTATAAGAGAATTAAGATATTCGTCGACACAATATATCCACAACTAAAACACAAAATTAAAGGCTCTCTAGCTTTCACTATAATATAAAAAAAATTAATTCTGTTTCTTAATTTTCATGAAGCTCCTTGTTATTATTGGCGAAAAATGAATCTGAATATTTAAAGAATGATCTATCAATTCATTGAACGGCTTTTTCACGAAAACATTTACAGTTGCAAGAGGTTTTTCAATACTTTGTGTAGATCTTTTAGGATCTTGCCTGTTTGAATTGGGTATCTATCTTCATCAAACATGTGGAGAGTATAAGCCCGTTTGAAGTTGTATCCTTTAAGTATACGACCTTTTCCAGAATGCACTTTTATTTCAACAAGTTTTGCAGCTACCAGTGTTGATATGAAAAGGCTGTCCTATAACGATGTATAAAAGAAATGTATTATAATTCTGTACACATACATCAATTCATGATATCAAAAACAAATTTGGAACAAAGCTGGAACAGAATTTATTTCCATGAGCCACTGCATGTATATTTAATTTTTTTTCAAAAATAGATAAAAACATTACTTAAGTGTTTAAAAAAACACCACTCCCAGACCTCACGATTATCAAAATGCATTTATCAGTCAAAAATCATAAAATTTCGTTAGCTTATGAATCAACTGAAAAATACCAAGTACAGGAAACGGATTTGCGGGGTTAATCATCAGCAAGAAAATGAATAGTCAGACGATAAACATAATTTGAATTGTCCACTTCATTATCTCTCTAATATATGTTTCCTTCTTTTCTTAAACTATCATTTTAGAAAAGGGAATAAGCGAGCATGCCTTATGGTAATCCAGAGATGTGAAATCCATATTATTCACTCTTATGATGACACGCCTATTTTCCCCGTCATAGGTACAGGACTCTACTGTATTCCTGGCTCCATCAACCCAAAAAAGAGTTCTTGTTGTTGAATCAATAGTAAGATCTGTCACCCGAATTAAGTTTTTGTATATAAGTGTCCTACGGTTTTCTCCTGTCAGTGTTGCTCTTTCAATCCTCACATTATTTATGTCAACGTCCGACCAGAAAAGTAACCTGGAAAGAAGTACGTTTGCATGTTGAAATTAAAAATCGATGAAACCAGGGGATATGCGGAATTGAAATCCGAAAGGAATCTAACTACTTAAAGCTTGTCGGGTAGGATGTATGTAATGTCATTTGGATGGTACATAAAAGTGCCAAAACAGCAGTAATACTGGCAATAAATACACTCTGATTATGGTTTACTGGCGATATAGCAGAATTCATATAACCTGGCGAAGTAGAGTATCGGAAACCCTTTCGTAATACGGAAGAGTTTAAATTTCAAGCAATGCAGCATAACTACATAACACTTACAAGAACCTGACATACGGGTATTAAAAACGAAATAAAGGGTTCCCCCTGTAAAGCACGTCTTAATTAATAAGTGAGTAAAACCATAATCAAAAGAATACCCCATCCTGCCATGTGAAGTACGGACTATATTCACATAGCGTATCGTTTACTTTCAAAAACATCGAAAGTCACAAGGCGCTTGACTCACGTGCAACAGAACAGGACTGTACATTAATAGGAGTGTTTTATTTTGAATACTTAAAGCGATATAAGCTGTTACAATGATTATATTTGTCCCCTGACATATAGTCGAGAATATGATAAAATGTGTGTTACAATACATTATCAAACACGTAATACGTTTTAAAAGATCTTCTTTTCGATTTGCTTTATTAGAATTTAAGTTTGCCCGTACTTTAAAAAATCCAGCTGTATTTCCGTATGCAATGACCTTTCAGATAAATTCTTTCGCCTTATCATTCGGCCAGGGGATTTCGGTCCTCTACGAGCTCGGTCTATGTTTAAGTCTGTGTTTTATATTTATTTTTAAAATACATGACGTGATTTTTAGTAGAAAGTGCTTGTATTATGTAAAGTATATGCTTTTCAACACTATTTAAATGCCTGAAGAAAATCGGATGAATATATGAATAAATATATCGGGTGACTAAAAGAAAATTTTCCGATCTTCAATGTTACCCTGAATGCTGAAAAGTATGCGTACCTCATGTTTTACAACGATGCCGCCATTGAGTTGGGCAGTTCATGTGTCAAGAATGATAAAGCCGAGAAGAATGGGTCGAGATCACCCGGCACGTGGACATGTTTTGAAACGACGAAAAAGACAAACTTTGACTGATTTAGGCATGAAATGATGATGTACGAAAATAAACGCAAAGAGAATAGAATGTATATAAACTGAAAATAGCGCGTGTTTATTGGTCACTCGGTTATATACTTAAAATATTACCGAAAGTTAATTTGCAATTCTCAGAGTATGGCGGACAAAAAAAAATGATTTTACGGGTTACGTTTATCAAGATTGTTGCAATTTTGCACATGTATTTGTTATTTTAACCACCAGATGGTCTCTGGAATATATATGAGATAGAATTTTTTTCTCCTACGACAGCTCGTAGCACTTTAAAGCAGCATTAGCGGCAGATAGGGCGTGATTTTTTTTTAAGTGATAATATATCCTTACATAAAAATATAAAGTTCTAAATGGCTTTTTAAAAGTTTTATGAATTTGAAAATAATAAATAATTTTAGTGGACATGTATCAAAAAACAAAACCCAAATTATTCATACCGACCTCACATCGGAAAGTTCGTAGACATGCGTAGTCATTTGTTTTCATCCTAATGGGATAAAACGTATTTCAAGTGAATCCAATCTACCCGAATTTAGTAATTTTATTTATTTATTTGAGGAAAACACAAAATAAAACGCTAAAATAGTCTGATTACTTCGGTGTCTATTTATAGTATTGCTGGACAACTCGTACCAAGTCAAATTGGCACCAAGTGATTTCGACTCTTCGGAAATATGGAAATCGGCACTTAGCTTGGTTGAATCGGCACTTGGAAATAACAGTTTTGGCATATGTTGATATTAATTAGAAGCTTTGAAAATGTTCATAACAGCACCAATGATAATTCATCTCAATGGGTTCTAAAAAGTATTTATTAGCAAATCTAATAATTTAAGCAAACAAATTCGAATTTTCACTTACATTCCATATATTTTTAAAGTTTAAGCTATTATTGCTAATTGCTATTATACTAGCCAAACAGGCGTTCGGGTGTAATGAAAGGACCTAAAAGGAATCTACTACACAATGCAGAATTGCAGAATGTAAATTCTAATTATCCCTATGCATGTTCTACACAATGCAATATTTATATTCATGTTACCATAGTGTCGATAATAAAATTACTTGGAAGCAATTGCCGAAATCACTTGAGTACTAAATCACCATGAAAGAAAATACCTACGGATTCTGTTTTATAGTACCGGTGTCAATATGCATAATTTCAATGAGGTGCCGAGAGAGCCGCCGTGGCTCCACGATAGAGTTGTCGATTCGCAACCTGGGGGTCGCGGGTTCGAACCTCGGCGGAGGTGACTGGTTTTCGGATGAGACAATAAAAACCGAAGTCCTGTGTCACACTGCTCGGCCGTAAGTGCCGAGCATAGACTTTTTATTAGACCAATTTTTGAAGCCCTTCACCGTCATTTGGTGACGTCTCTATATAGTGAAAGATTCTTGAGTGGAACGATAAACGATAATAAACAAACAAACAATGTATATAACTGCTGAATACATTGTATATCCTCCACATCAATAGTATGACGTCATTGTTTAAACATCAATGTTATATCAAAATAGTACAAAAGAATTCTTCTATTAATTTTTGGGTAAGGTTTGTCACTCAGTAGGTTTAAGTTATTGACTTGGTACGATTCGTTTTGGGTGCGAGTTTTTCTATCTACCAGCCAATCTCGTGGACATCTACGAAGATGATCGGAAAGTAATCAGACGCTATGTTTTGTTTCAGTTTTCATGTAAACACAAAATATTGATGATTTTTATGCATTCGCACTATGTTTTTGCCAGTAAATAATATTGTCGGGTGATTTTTTATGGTATACAATTTATTACACTCTTTCCGAAAAAAAATATTAGCTAACTTAGCTAATGCTGCTTTAAGCTTTCATTGATAATTAATCTATATAGTAAGAAAACGTTTATTTATATCTGCTGATTTCGGGGTGATATGAGAAACGGTGACGAATGCAGCGCACTACAAATTCAACGTTTTCCAAGGAGGATGAATCACTTGTAATTGAATAAGCACTATAGGGTCAGTGTATTAATGCACGTACTACGTGTGGTGTTATGTCAAGAAGTAATTGGATATGAATACTACCAAGTGGAAAGGACCAGTGTTTAAAAAGGAAGTTGTTGATGTAAAAATATGACATATATTCGACGTATATTCTCCATTTACACTTATCCCATCCATCATACGTGGCGACGAAAATACACATTATGCTTTTCAGAAAACCATATCATCCTTTTTGATCTGTTTTGATTTTGGATGTATTAAATTTTTGATTAAATTTATCATTTAAATAAAGGCTTTATTTTTCACTGTTTTTTTCATTGATTTTACTGCATTTTGATTGGCTTAATGAAAAATATCAATATTTTTCATTAATATAATCAAAATACATTGTCAGACCCACTAATGAAAATCCGATTAATTAGTCCCATCTATAATGTAATGATAATTGTCAATTCATTGTTTTATTATAAACTGATCACATTTGCTAGCAAATGCCAATAAATGGTGATGCCGTGGTAAAAACTTTTGAACACTTACTGTCGATATGACGTTTCAATGAGGGATTTTCATGAGCTATATATAACGCCGTATCGAAACAAAATGACTCCGCACAAAACTAAAAAGCAGACGGTGTTGTGTTTAAATGGAGTGTGTTTAAGAATACAGTACAGAAAATGAACATCGATTTGGGCGAACTTTTTTATAGCCAGTTGTGGCGAAGGATTTCAGACATTGCCCCTAGATCTTAATAGCGGATCGGGATCTGCCCCGTATATAATGTCGCTCAAAGTGTGAGCTCTCAATGGAAAAAGGAAAGTCAAGTTCAGATTCTGTCGTAACTTACCAACTCACCAGGCTTCAGTATTATAGAAAGTATATGTTCACAATAAATGACACTTTTTGGCGAAGTGATGTATTTCAATCAAAACCTGGTTTGTTTACATTTCACAAGCAGTACGATAGACTTGTTAGCGGATCAGGTGCCTAAATCTAGGCCCCGTATAGTATCTACGAAAATGGTTATTTTTTTAGTCGGCAATTTTGCTATCGAAGATATGACTGAATAATGATCTTCCACGTCGACACTGGTATAATTAGCGTAAAGTAAATGCAGATTGTTGTCGTCGTCTGTAACTCAAACTCATTAATTATGCACAGAAACAATCCCATTATACGCAATGACCTAGATCATTCGATCACTTTTAGCGATCTTCGGCGTGAGGACCTACATTTAAACGGTCCTTGAGGCTTTTCCATCGATCATGCTCCTTCAAATGCATTGGTCTTGTTGTATTTCGCCAAGTTCTTTCCGATTTCTTTTTCTAGCTGAATCTGTCAATTTAAAGGTCGGCCACGATTTGTTTTTGCTTTGGACGCCATGCTTTTCACTATCAACAATGCAGTATGCGATGCGCAAATTGTCACGCTAAGGTTATATGAATATGGGCGGGCTTGCAATCTAGTCGTCCGACAAAAAATAAAAAAAACGTGGAAAGTTGTGAAATACAATAAAACTATACTTCTATGAATTCAAAATTTTTCGTTTTTTATCTCCAAATATAAACATATTTGACCCAAACAATTGAGATTGAAATATTTGAGGAAATCGTAGATACTATGTCTTTAACTGAAAGATGTAATAAATAGAATATTTGACAATTGTTTTTTTATATATATATATATATATATATATATATATATATATATATGTGTGTGTTTGTGTGTGTGATACAAATTTGGAAGCAGATTTATGCAGGTTAAAAGGAAATGTTTCCACTTGGAAGACAAGAGCCTAAGAAGTCAAATATGTTGTGAAAGAAAGTTTGCTTAATATTCATATCTGAATCAAATTAATTGCACATTCATTCATACCCAGTAAGAGGATCTAGTTCAATGCCGTATGGTCTGCTCATATCTTCATGAAGAACTATTTTGAACATTGAGGTGTCATTCCCATATCCAGGTGTCATTCCGATCCATTTGTAAAGCATGTCGGTCCAATAAATATTATTGCTTACCCAATCAAATGCAATTTGAGAAAAGCGTGAAATAGCTGTTTTAATTGCGAACACTTTCAGTGTTTGGTTCATCCAAATATTAAAATTTGAAACGCGTATGACACGCTGTGCCCCAGCATTAAGTACAAAAAGGTCTTGTTGTCGTGGGTTTGATGCAAGTCCCGTTATTTTTGCGGTTTTTGAAATGGGTAGTGAATATATTTGCTTTGAGTTTGTGACGTCGGAAATACCAGGGAATGTAAAAATCTCCTGCATACCGGTAGTTGACAGACCGGAAGCCACTAATCCAGCGTTTCCTAAAATAGTCACCAGAATATATATAAAACATGATACAGCTTTTATGAAAGTATAAAACTGAATGAAAGTAAGTTCACGAATAATTGATTTCAAATATTTTTTTATCAATCTTCAATAGACATACATAATAAAGATATATTCAAACAGATTTCGAAATAAGACCGTAGGATCATGAATGTGTTTTCTTAGCTTGTTTGTTTATTGTTGTTTAACGTCTCACTCAAGAATATTTCACTCATATGGAGACGTCAACAAATGCCGGTTAAGGGCTTTAAATTTTTGCCTATGCTCGGCACTTACTGCCATTGAGCAGTGAGGTTTTTTAACGTGCCGACACCTACTGTGGCACGGGACCTCGGTTTTTACTATCCCATCCGAAAGACAGGAGACCAGGAAACCAACCTGTCGCCGGCTGGACTCGAACTCACGACCTCGAGACGAGCGCTCTAACGACTGAGCCAGGCCGGCTGTTTTCTAAGCTTTGAACTATGTTGTTTCTCGCTTCCTTTTAGTGCAGGTTCAATTCCCGATGAAACCTAACCTGATTTTGTGAGAATGTTAGCCAGTTTACTTGCGGAAGGTCATTGGTTTCTTCTCGGACACATTGTAACCGGGTTCTCTCTTCAAACAATAAAAATTGGCCGCCACCATATAACTGAAAAGATGTTGAGTGTGGCGTGAAACACTATTCAAAATCCAAATCAATTCAGCCGTATGTCCGATGACGTCATTTTTATATATTTGGTGTATTTAAACGCATACATGCTGTCATTTTGATAAAGATATCCCTTAAGTAGAACAAAACTTAGATTAAAAAGGCTAAAAAGATATATTGCCGTAGAATATTTTAACATAGCATGCGTATATTGCCTAGAAAGAATGAAAAACACCGATGATTTATAATCCTGCCATCCATGTAAAAATGCAAAGTATTCACATTTGATTTATTTTTACAAATTACGACATTAAAACAATTTATTTTATAACCCGGAAGTTTATAAAAACATTTTGTTTGTATGAAAAGTCGAATATTTGTAACTTTAAACACAAACTAAAATAAAGATTTTGACAGCTTGAATGCCTTTAACATATGATATTGTACATGTCGATAGTTATTTGCCCAGTTTTGTTTTTGTTTGAAAGAAAAACCTGCAAGGTATAGTTCCATGCACGCATAAAAAATAAACAGAGAAGACTAGACTTCAGCACCGTACAATTTATTAATATCCTTGTCTGAGAAAACTGGAATGTAGAATTGTTTTATTCAAATTTGTAATAGCAATATAAAAAACCCAAAGTCTTTTAGATAAGCACATTTTGAGTGATAGTCATTTATTAAATTCAATATTCATTGAAATGTACTTAACAGTACCAAATTTGACCTTCAAGACAACATGTACGCTCTTCAAATCATCGGACATTGTAAATGTGTGACTAGTGTGTCGTTGGATTTTTAAGAAACCAGGAACACGCACACATACTATATATATATATATATATATATATATATATATATATATATATATATATATATATATATATATATATATATATATTATTGGAGTCTGCTTAATCAATATGTAAACAATAATTAGAAACAAGCAATAAATAATAATCTATGACTCACTCTGTGATCTGGTCACTCTAAAGGATAATAATATCCAAACCACTGCTCCTGTTAACAGCTTCATTGTCCTTCAACCAGGATGATCTAATCTGTTTCGATGTTCCAATGTTTAACGAGTTCATTATTTCCGGACTCTTATGTACTACTTATTGTTGGTACTACGTCTATTTTGCGCTATCCCTGAATTGCATTGAAAATTAATGTTTGTACAAACCATAATCATTTGTAATGTATCGTGTTGTTACTGGTCGTGGGATATCCGCAGTCCGTTCTAAGTCTGAGAGTTAGAGTGGTCCACAGTCCGTTCTCATGTCTGAGAGTTAGTATGAGAGAGACAGAGCGATACTTGGCGGAAGCAGCAAGGGAAAAGGAGAGATCTTGGTAAATAAAAGTGTACAAACGTTGATATTGTTTGTGACTCACATGGTGGAGAAATCCGAACTGTAAACTATGGCTGGAACTTGTATTTGTTCGACACGGGTAAGATCCAACCTACACACTGCTACTGGATTCTGGACACGTATAAATTTCCAAATCATGATATATATTGGTTTTTACATACATTTATCGCACCCCGTTGTTGTAAATGATCAGCATTTCTGAAAATGCACGATAATGATGATGATATTTCATTTACGGTTACAAATGGGTCTATGATATCCTTTAATTATGGTAATGCAGCACTACATCAGCATGAAGACAATTTCCCAGAACTTGATGCACAATTTTTAGAAGATTATCATATAACCTCCACCCCGTGTGACATTGTCCGAGAGCCAAAGCCCCTAAAAGATATTTCTTTACCATCAACTCCATCATTAATCTCAGAAAACTTGAGACGGGATACAAACAATTTTACCATGGCCAAAAATATTAACTTTTCCATATTTTTAGGATATCCTCATGAAAACCCCTCGAAAATTTTGTCCGAGTTCAATTCCTATGCAACGTTTCTTAATTTGAATTCGGACGAAACTCGTAAGATAGCTGCATTTCGCCTTCACCTCAAGGTTCCTGCCATTACTTGGATTAATTCTCTCCCAGATGAGTGTAAACAAGCATGGGACTACCGAACTGAGTACTTTAACAATGGTTTTGTAGTACATGGACAGAGTTCTATATTATTTTTTGGAAATGGAAAATTTCCAAAACCTTGAATTATTACAAGGCCAACCTATTGAGGATTTCCACTGCCAAGTGCTGGAAAAGGGACATTTGATAGGTAAACCAGAGTATGCAATTTTAGCGAAATTCATTGGTGGCTTTCAAGAAAAATTGGCATTTTTTGTTCGTTTGCTCACCTAAAGATTTAATGAGTGCACTCACTCAGGTCAAGATGGATGAAACGTATGGTTACCGCATAAATACACAACCTGTGGTGGCAGCTGTTAGTGCTGCATTTCATGATTCATGTAATAATGTGAATACCTGTAATAATGTGATATCAAGAAGTGACTTTTCCGAACATTCAAATTTCTACGTTTGCCCACCGAGTACTTTTCAGTTGCTTATGGAAAAGGTCCTACATGGCCTTACCTTCAAATCATGCCTATGCTATTTAGATGATATACTTATTACTTCAGATACATTTCAAAACCACATTAAGGATATAAAATCAGTATTCCAAAGAGTGCGTGCTGCAGGATTAAGTCTAGGACCAAACAAAAGTACATTTGCTCAGGAATCATACGTATTTTTTGGTCATCTCATATCCGCTCAGGGAATATCACCGCCTCCAGATCGTGTTTTTTCAATTTTTGCATAATTTACTTCGTGATCATTGCAATGATACATCATGTAAAATAAACAGTGTTCAGTGTATGGATGTTGTTGGACGCTATACAACTCTATCTACAAATTTCAATCAAGATGATGGTTATGATGGGGATACTGAATATTATAAACATAATACCAAAGTTATAATGCTAAAAAAGATTGTTTCTGTCAATTAGACTTCATCAGTTGAGCTCCAATTTAAAATGTTTATGTATTTTCTAAAGATTACGTGGTATCGTACAAGGTCAAATAATCAAGTTATCATATTATATCATCAGATTAGATTTACATAGATATGTCGTTGTGCATCAGTTCATTATATTTAGGTCACTACGGATATTTCTCGGCCAATGAACATTTTGCTAACCTGCAAAATTTGGGGGTGGGGATGTAATGTATAGTGTTGTTAGTGGTCGTGGGATATCTGCAGTCCGTTCTATGTCTGAGGGTTAATGTGGTCCGCATTCCGTTCTCATGTCTGAGAGTTGGTATGAGAGAGACAGCGAGGCTGGGTGGAAGCGGCAAAGGAAAAGGAGAGATCTTGGAAAATAAGTGTACAAATGTCAATTCATTGTTTGTGACTCACACATTTAATAACATTCGAGAAGCGATCGCAAAGTGGGCATCTCATGTTACAAATTTCATTTTTATAATATTTTCTAAAATGTTGGAGCAGAAGGAATATACCCTTGACAAGAACATAAAACTCCCTAAACTTACATACATATTATAGTTTTCGATGTAACATGCCATCTCTGCATTTTTCTTGAAATTAGTGCCATGCCGGAAGTGGTTTGACAATAACTATTTTACAAACCATTTCTTAATAATAACATCAAAGTGGAAATGGCAAATAGGGCATATCATTTTACAAATGTTTGATGAGCTGACCTGGCTCAGTCGGTAGCGCGTTCCACTCTTGGTCGTGCGTTTGAGTCCAGCCGGCGGCAGGTTGGTTTCGACGGTAAAAACCGAGGTCCCGTGTCACAGCTCAATGGCCGTAAGTGTCGAACATAGGCCAAAATTTGAAGCCCTTCACCGGCATTTGATGACGTCTCCATATGAGTGAAATATTCTTGAGCGGGACTTTAAACAAATGTTTGACGTAACCAATACTGATATAAAACGGTTTATCCCTAAAGTGTGCGTATCAGTAATGAGTCCTCCATGGTACCTGGTTCGACCTCGGGATTCTCAGAGGTTTGTGTGTGCCCATTTTTTACCTGATTTGTATCATAGACTTTCTTTAGATCAATACTTTGGTATCTGTGATTTCCGGACCTGGTCCCGTCCCGTTTGGGATTGGCAATTGCTCTTCATGTTGAGACCGCTGTTATACCTACCATTTCACCGATTTTGACCTTTTCTATGAACTCGAGAGGTTTCCGTGAGATATTTGCGGCAGATGTGGCGTGCTGGCAGGGGCGCTGATTCCTACCGGACGTTTGGTCGCATTCCGTTTGTTATTCGCAATTGTTCTTCGTACTTTTTTCACCGAACATGACATTTCCACCGAACTTGACCTTTTCATCATGGAAAATATGCGACGGTTGTGGCATGCTAACAAGGGACGCCGACTCCTCTGTGACACCTGGTCCTATCTCGTTTAGGATTCCCAATTGTTCTTCATGACACCATTTGTATATCTGATTTGTCGTATTCTAATGGCAGTCGGTAGCGCGCTCGACTCTTGATCGTGAGGTCGCGAGTTCGAGTCCAGCCGGCGGTAGATTGGTTCCCTGACTTTCGGATGAGACAGTAAAAACGGAGGTCCCGTGTCGCTGTAAGTTCTGGTACGTTAAAGAACCCTCACTACTCAGTGGCCGTAAGTGCCGAGCATAGGCCAAAATTTGAAGCCCTCCGTATGAAGCGTCTCCATATGAGTGAAATATTCTTGAATGGGACGTTAAACAACAATAAACAAACAAACAAACATCGTATTCTAATGGACTTGGAGTTTCGATTATCTATTAGTATTCATTTTACTTTAAAAATTTCAAAATCTAAAATGTACTATTTTAAATGTATGTCTGACAGCGTAAGATGTAAGGTTCAAGCTTAGGTCTGAACTAAATATTTTAAATATTATAAACATAATACCAAAGTTATAATGCTCAAGACGATCGTCAATTAGACTTCATCAGTTGAGCTCCAGTTTTAAATAAATTTTCTAAAAAGAAAGTGGTATCAGACAAGGTCAAACAGTAATCACTGTAAAAAGATGACTATCTTAGTTTTAGATGAAATTTATAACGATAAGTGAATTTTATCCCAAAGAATTCAAACGGAAGTTATTTGTAACTTACATGGTGTAGCAATTTGAATTAAACGGAGAAATATATTAATTGGAAATAGCACGTGTTTATTGGTCACTCGGTAATCTTCGTAAAAATTTACCGAAAGTAAATATGCAATGCTCAAAATATGGCGGACAAAAATGGTTACGTTTGGTAAGATTGTTGCAATTTTACACGTGTATTTGTTATTCTAACCACAAGATGGTCTCTTTGGAATATATATGAGATAGATTATCGCGTAAAAGGGGCATGTAAAATTTTTCACCTGCGACAGCTCATATCACTTTAATATAGATGTAACGGCCATAATTACAGGACAGAATATGTTTTTTGAAAACAGAAAGAAGAAATGACATTTATCTGAAAAGGAGTAGGAATGGATACAGTAATCACAAGGGAAATATTTCACTTGTACATGTCAACAAATGAATAGATAATTTTTTTTAAAAATATTTGGAGAAAAATTATAAGTGAAAATCTTCATTTTGTCACGAAATTAAGTCGAAGGTATACCTGATGTTATCAAGCTGCCAAGCATAGGGAGCACCATGGTTCGTGTTTACTATCTTTGCTCGAGCCGGCTTGACTCTTGACCGTGAGTTCGAATCCAGGCGCTGGCAAGTCCTTCGGTTGAGACAGTAAAAACCGAGGTCCCGTGTAACGGTAATTGTCGGCACATTAAAGAGTCCTCACTACTGCCGAGCATAGGACAAAATTTGAAGCTCTTCAACAGCATTTGGTGACGTCTCCATGTGAGTGAATGATTCTTGAGTGGGACGTTAAATAAAAATACAACAACAACTATATTTGTTCAAACCGTCTAGCACTTTTTTATCGTCAGTAATACCTGTTAGATTCAAAGGCAAAATGATATTTATTTCGAAATTGGATGCTAGAGTTTCCGTATATGGCAATGCCGTACATGTGTATGACCAGACATATATTTTGAATCTTCCCTGGAGCATGATCCAATCACTGGATAATGGATATCCCCCTTGATGTCAGATGTGCTACTTGTTTATTATTTATATCGATTTTAATATTTTTGATAACTAATTTTCACCTACTAAATTTAAATGATCTATTTATCTGTTAATCGATATTAATGTGAAGAGCCGACAAGGAATATTTACACCACCAAACAAACATTTCAGAAATTAAAATTGAAGTCGAATAAAACCACGTTAGACATTGTATTATTTTTTCCGCGTTTACATGCAGCAAATGGAAATTTTATGGCCTATATATTGACCTTGTTTACAATTACTACGTTACGCTAATTTAAATATGGAAGTACCTCTCCGATAGAAAGTTTTTAAATATCTCATTAGGAACTCAAGTACACGTAAACTCAGAGTTGTGCAAATCCAATGCCTTCATCTCTTAGGTCATATCTCAGAATGGACTTTAAACAAGGCGCTAAGAGTGTATAATCGCCACTTTAAGTGCCTCGCTATGAAATGTTTTAGTTAAATTTAAACATTCTGAATAGTTCGGGATTTCCAACAGTTCCGGAAATTGACACTTGACCAATTTGTGAAACTAACGTTTTACAAACTAAGGACAGTGGGTTTAATTTCGTGATTTCAGTGCATTTTTGACCTACTTTTTCAAAATGAAAAGTGGGAAGATCTCATAATCTACTTACATATTGGAATAGAATTTTTATTTTATTTTGGCGGAGAACAGGAAAATCCAGCAGCCTCTGTCGAGGCTCGAATCCGTGATCTCCCCCACCGGGTGCGAATTGAGCACTCTACCGCGGGATTGTGACCTCCATAATTCATTGTCTTTTCATGTGGAAGATACAAAAAAGCGTGTATATGACAATGATTCCATATGATTGATATTGATTTTAATTAAAATTAACAACCACATCAATCACTCCTTCGCTTAGTCAATATGTAAAAAAATTTCAGTCTTGTCAAAACAACCTATTATCAAAACACACAAACACCTTTTGTACGGTCTGGTAGGCAAGGATCACAATATCGCTATTTCGAATTTGACTTGCATTATGCATTACTTTTTCTTTTAGCCAAAGAAAATGACTTGAACCTCAAGGTTTCGAGACTGAAATTTACAGAGGGATTTCTAAACTTGGAGTAAGTATGGAAGAGTGACGTGAAATTAAATGTCGGATAAATACGTTTAGGTATGTCACTTATGAGAATTTCTATTTCGATAAGTGAAAACTATCGATATATCCATCAGTCAAATAATAAAATGCATCAGAAATATTTAAATAAATAGTTTTTATCATAATATTTTGATGTTTTGTGTATTTTACTATATATTATAAACATAATACTATAATATAATGCTCAAGACGATCGTTTCTGTCAATCAGACTTCATCAGTTGAGCTCCAATCTAAAATGTATGTGTATTTTCTAAAGAGAAAGTGGTATCATACAAGGCCAAATAAAAATCTAAAAGTATAGCCGAAATCTGTCTAAGAGTAACTACTGTAAAAAGATGACAATCTTAGCTTTAGAAAAAATTTGAATTTAAATGGAGTTATCAGTGCCAAACATGACTTCAGTATAAGATTAGCAGCTGGTAGCGATATACCAGGTACTAGGTTTATGTATATCCTCGGGGACTCAACCGGTCCACCAGCAGTGGCAACGACCTAGTGGTATAAATATAATAAACATAAACTAAAGTTATAATGCTCAATAAGATCGTTTCTGTCAATTAGACTTCACCAGTTGAGCTCCAATTTAAAATGTATGTGCATTTTCTATAGAGATTAAAAATATTAATGCAAGGAAAACTTTATTCATTTGAATAAATGGAATAATTAGAATGAAATATAACATAGTTCAAGAAAATGAAGTAGTGGAAAATTTTGGAAATTGTAAAAAAGAAAGAAAATACATCCTGTGAAATGTATCGATACTAAAATGTATCGATTATCATATCGAAATAATTTGTATATCGATACATCGATATCGATTTTATTAATATGTAGATACTTTAGCAAAGGCAAATTAAATAATTTTCCTCTGCAATGTGTACGACTGAAGTAATCGACCACCATACCAATCTCTGCTATTCCAAACTCTGAACTAAAAAGAGATTTATGAAGTAAGGAAATTGATTGTTATCAGCATAGTGCAATATTATAATCATATTGTTTTGAAAATTTAAATTCAGAAGATAATAATATTGATTATAAATGTTTATTGTACATTGTAAGTGCGTGTACCTTGAAGATTTAGGTTGTGGCTTCATTGATTTGTCTATACATGTGAACTTTGTTTTTTCATTTGTATTTTATTATAACTTCAAATTTTGATTTTTATGAACTGTAAGTGTATGTTATCTGAAGATTGTTTGAGCTTAGAGAGAGTTCTGTTTATAATTATTAGCTAACTACATACGATCTACGTTAGGTTGAACATTATGAACAGAAATATTCAAATATCCATCTCAACTGCTAACAGCCGGCCTGGCACAGTCGGTAGCGCGTTCGTCTCTTGATCGTGAAGTCGTGAGTTCGAGTCCAGCCGGCGACAGGTTGGTTTCCTGTCTTTAGGATGAAACATTAAAAACCGAAGTCCCGTGCCACAGTAGGTGTTGGTACGAACCCTCACTGCTCAATGGTCGTAATTTAGTCCCGAGCACCGGCATTTGTTAACGTCTCCATATGAGTTAAAATATTCTTGAGTGGGACGTTAAACAACAACAACAACAACAATAATAAAAATAACTAGAGCTGAGTTTTTGCTGAAGCAAAAATGGGTCATCCGACCATAGCTGAGGCTAAAGCTTAGATACAGCTTCAGGTGAGCAATAAAGTAAAGTTAAGAGGCTATGACCATTATACCGAAGCTCGATCCTCAGAGACCAATTTTTATATTTTAAGCTATTTTGAGTTGAATTATTCAAAGTGAGCTGAAGAACGTGTGTGAAGTTTCAAGGTCATCGGATAAAAAGTCAAGGTCACAGCTCAAATTGAAATTTTCAACTCAAAATAGCTTAAAAACTTTAGAACTTTAATATATAGGTTAGAGTAGATGATTTGTAGGGAATGAGCCGAAGAACATGTGTGAAGTTTTAAGGTCATCGAATCAAAGGTCAAGGTCACATGACCTATAACTCAACGACTGTGAAACAAATTCTTCATGAAATTGCCAATTAATCTTGAATCGTAAAATTTCTGTAATTTCTTTATTTTTTCAAGATATTTTGAGTTGAAATTTTAAATGATTTTCAAATTTAACTGTGACCTTGACATTTGATCTCATAAACTTGAAATTTCATATATATTTTCCAGTCTTTTCTCTACATGTCACTGATGTTATGTTTGTGACCTTGCCCATAATGTTTTAGCTTGTGCAATTCATCAAAGTGAACAATTCTCTCTTGGATATGTGTAAAATAAAGATTCTTAGTTTCAGCGATATTTTCAGTTTTGTGTAATTTAGAGATGACAAAACATTAACCCTCTTTTCAGCCGCTAGCGAGTTTTTTTTTTCAAGGGATACTTAAATCAAATTTGAAACCAACATGCACAAGTACAGTCTTTGGCCTTTCAGAAAATCAAAACAGATTTACTTTAGCTTAAATCATTGTGCAATGAATGAGAAATAAAACAAAGGTGTTAAAATGATATAATATTTATTCAACAGAACAAGAACATGAACCCTCTTTTCAGCCCCTAGCGAGCTTTTTTCAAGGGATACCGGTACTTAAATCTTTCTACAAAGTAGAAAGAAGACAAGAAGAATGTGTACATGTAGGCTGATAAAAAATTAAAAAAAATATAAAAAATTCAAGTTTTGGCAAAATTGTTGAACAAAAGCATTTCTGCAACTATATACAAGTAAAACACTTTAATGCATCATTGTGAAGGCTAGGGGTGATAACCGAGGAAATGCAACCATGCAAAAATTAACGAAAAGGTCTGAAAAGAACTCAGAAATGTAGATGGTTGCTAAAGCAAAATTTACTGTATATGTTGTCTTTGCAATGTTAACGCATTCCCTTTACTCTGGAAGAGTATCTGTTAAGGTGCTTCTGAAATGATAAAATAAAGAATTATGAATTAATAAACAAAAAGCCCACGATGGCCTCAATAACTCACCTGAAAGCCATCTACAAAATGGAAAGAAGACCAAGAAGAATGTGTCCATTGTAGGCTGATCTGGTTAGGAAAGTTAAATATTGCTGTGTTAAGAAATTCATTTAAAAATCTTGAAATCAAACTTCAGCAAAATTCTTGTGCAAAAACATTTCTTTTATTATACAAGTAAAACACTTTCTTGCATCAATATGAATGGAAGGGTAGATAACTGAGAAAATTATGCAAAAATCAATGAAAATGACATGTATCAAAAATTAATATTCTAATTTCTATTCTTTGTACTATTCTAAGACATTTTTACCTTACTTTATAATCAACAATTAAGCTTGAGAAGACTTGAAGAAGCAAAGCAGTGGAGAATTTTCATGTCCATTTATGGAATTGCATATAATGAGATCAAACCAGTAAAACACTTCTTGCTTCACTGTCCCATGTACGAATTCTTAAGAAATGATATGTTCAACAAAATAAGTATCATCATCTCTGATACACTTTGCTTAATTCATTTTTCATATTTTTTGTACCAACACAAGAAAATGTGCATAATTTATATATATATATATATATATATATATATATATATATATATATATATATATATATATATATATATATATAGCTCAAGACAGAAAAGTTTAATTTGCCGCAAACACATGACGATATTCAACTACATGCAAAACAATTGAATTTCAGATATTCAACAGGTGGTCTTTAACTTGCGATATAAAATAAACATCGCTCAGGGTGATCTAATACCAGTTTCTAATACAACAGTCATTATAGACAGGTGGTCTTTAAATACAGGGTCAGATGCGATATTTTGAAAATGCAGGTAAAGACTCCTCTCTAATACAAGTAAAGACTGATCTAATACAGGTATAGACTCCTCTCTTTTACAAGTAGAGACTCCTCTCTAATACAAGTAGAGACTGATCTAATACAGGTATAGACTCCTGTCTAATACAAGTAGAGACTGATCTAATGCGGGTAAAGACTCCTCTCTAATACAGGTAGAGACTGATCTAATACAGGTATAGACTCCTCTTTAATACAGGTACAGATTCTGATCTTATATAGGTAAAGACTTGGGTCTATTAGTACACACTCTGTTCTAATACAAGTATAGACTCTGATCTGATACAGGTACAGACTGTTCTTATACAGGTACAGAGTCTGATCCAATACAGGAAGAGACTGTTCTACAGACTTTGATGTAATACAGGTACAGACTTATCTAATATAAAAACAGACACTGATCTGAAACGGGTAATAGACATTGATCTGATACGACCGAGTCTAATCTAATATGGATACAGACTGATGTAATATAGGCACAGACTCTGATCTGATGTGGGTACAGACTCTGATACAGATTCACTTTCCCACTTTTTCTGCACAAGTCAGCTTTTGTAGAAAAGCATCTCGATACATAAATGATAAGAAAAGGTATGGAAAGCAAATCAACTTTTGTTCTTTTTAGTTGAAACTTTGATCTAATATAAAAACAGACACTGATCTGAAAGTGAATATCGATCTGATACGACACACATAGAATGTACTAAATTAAACTCTGATCAGATTCACTTTCCCACTTTTTCTGCCCAGCTTTTGCTTGTATAAAATAAGATCTCAATTCTTGAGTTTTCCTCAAATTTGAGATCTTCTGAAACATCATTTGATAGATTCTTCAAGTCGGGCTTGTATAAAGACGCAGGTATGACTCCTCTTTAATACAAGGGACTGAATAAGGTGAGATTTTCCTCTTAACTTGAAGTTTTTCCTCAAGATTTGAGGCATTCCTCAAAAATCGGCTTGTATAAAACTTCTTATCCTACTTGTCCTCAACAAAACTACTTAAGATTGTCCTATAAGACTATTTGAGAGAGCACTCATAGCAGTCTCAAAAAAGGTATGCTTGAGTTGAAACTTTGATTTCAATCCCTCAACATCAGGCCCCGCTTGTAAACAAACATGGCAGAGATTTTTCTGATCATCTTATGGAACGCTTGCATTGAGTAAACATAAATTAAAAACTATACACTTAGAGAGCTTCACAAATGTGGGATTATGTTTAACCGTGTTTCATGTATGGTGGAAAACATGCATTTGAATACCTAATTTGTGTAAATACCTGTT
This sequence comes from Atrina japonica, assembly GCA_030159075.1. Lineage (NCBI taxonomy): Eukaryota > Metazoa > Mollusca > Bivalvia > Pterioida > Pinnidae > Atrina > Atrina japonica. The sequence continues at coordinate 16,864 of BROG01001621.1, read as the reverse complement.
TGTTTTTTTTTCAAATGGACACTGAAAGTCAATTGATGTGCCCCCCCCCCCCCCCCCCCCCCCCCCCAACGTTTCACTGCTCTCAAAATGTGAAAAGACCTAACATATTAATACGGAGCGCCACCGCACAAGCATCAATTCCCCGTAAGTAGCCGTCAGCTTTCTCGCCATTTAGCCTTAAAGAGTTCTCTTTGGCCACTTATATCAATTAGAAATCCCTCAACTTTTCCATCAGCTGAGATTTTTCTCAAGGTATTTGAGGAATGTTTATACAAGCCGATTTTGAGGAAATCTCAACGTCACTCAAGCTTGAGGATATCTCAAATTTGAGATGTTTTATACAAGCGGGGCCAGGACATTTGGTAACATTATGGCACCTTTCGTTCAGTCCTTAAACTAGGTACATTGATATTTTTGTTTCATCTCTCCTCTCTCTCTCTCTATATATATATATTTGCCTTACATGTTTTTCTTGAATTATTAAGTAGGTATAAAACTTTGAAAATATGAGAAAACTAAATGTAGAAAATTCATTTTTGATCATTTGTACAGGAATTTAAAGCGATGTAAGATGTCACAATAACTATTTTTGTCCCCTGACAGACCGACAAGAATATGATAAAATATGTGTGCAAATACATTGTCAAACATGTAAAACAATGTAGAAGATCTTTATTATTATATTGAAGTTATTTGTTTTACAAGAATTTAAGTTTTCTTGTACCTTAAAACATCCATCTGTATTTCTGTATGCAATGATCTTTTGCCATATCAAATGTACCTTGTAACTTGGTCAGGGTATGTTGGTCCTGTGAGTGCTCGGACTATGTTAAAGTCGGACGATTTTTATTGGGAAGTGCATATATTATGTAAAATATATGCTTTTCAACGCTATTATTATAAGCGATGTATATATGAAAATATATATATTGGGTCACTAAAAGAAAATTTTCTGATCTTTAAGGTTACCGTGAATGCTGACATTGACAAAATCAAAACAATATAACTCTGAAAAGTACGTGTACGTCACGCTTTACAATTGTACGGCCATGTCCAGTGGAGTTGGGCAGTTCATGATTATATGTGTCAAGAATGATAAAGCCGAGAATGTGATGGGACGAGTTAAACTGGATCGAGATCACCCAATATACCTGGCACGTGGACAATTTCAGAAACGACGAAAAAGGCCAACTTTGCCTGATTTAGGTATGAAATGATGATGTATGAAAATAAACACAAAGGAAGATAAGAATAGAATGTATATTAACTGCAAATAGCATGCGTTTATGGGTCTCTTGGTGATCTTTGTAAAAATTTACCAAAAGTTAATTTGCAATACTCGGAGTACGGTGGATAAAAAAAACATATTAGGGTTACGTTTGGCAAGGTTGTTGCAATTTTACACATGCATTTGTTATTCTTACCACCAGTTGGTCTCTTTGGAATGTCTGTGAGATAGAATATCACATAAAATGGGTACATCAAATTTTTCACTGACGACAGCTCATATCGCTTTAACTAAATGGATTGACAAGCAGTTGGGTAGTTTGACTATTTTTGATTGAACATTGTTTTCATATTTATAGGTGATAAAATTTTGAAAGAATGTATGTAATTTCAATATGATTAATGTCCGTCTAATTATGGCTTACTGATCAAAATGCACTGCTTCAATTATCCCGTTTATTTCCACTTCGTCTTCAAGCATATATTTAATTGACAAACAGTGATGTGCTATAAATCATTTACCTACATAATCATAATAGAAAGTATATGTAATATGAGCAAGTATTATACATATACAGACGGCTCTCAATACCTTTAAGTCCATGGGACTACTAAAAACTTCATGGTTTCAAGGGTTTGAGCTTTGAATAGTTCCGGAAATTGGCATTTCAACAATGTTGTTTAGTTTTAGTCTGAATGTGTTGGTGACAATACTAGTAACTAACATGACAGTACAGATTACAGCTACAGTAAAATCTATAGAACATACGCTGCAATATTTCCCATTTTTGATGGATCAATTAAGGAAATTTTAAGTTGAACAATGCATGTATATTTAATTTTATTCTCTTTTCCCCTTTCTATACACTGATCAGGATCGGGAATGATTCTATTTTCAATAGTATTCCCATTATCATCTGCTGTAACTGTCACCATAATTGTCAGAAAGGGATATAAATATAAATGTTTTACATGAATGGAAGTATAACAACAAAGAGCGTCTTGCTGACATTTAGTTACTACAGTTAGACTAAAAAGAGTAAGTAAGCAAATGATCTTGTACAGATTTTATAGATCCAATTTTTATTAGCTCAATCTGTACTCCGATTTTTTGATTTTTGATTAAAATTCATGAAGAAATATGGACAAGCTGTACAAGTAAAGAGATCTACTATTGTATATCTTAATTGTTTGGAGATTTGTGCTTTAGAAATCAATCATATTTAAATTGATCATGAAGATAAAGACAGTGGTCAAAGTTAAAGTGCATTTGTATCAATTGTGGTCTGAAATGTGATTGCTTATGCAGTTTAAATGTTAAAGAAATGATAAATCGAATACCTCTATTGCTGTGTTCACTGTAGAATTCAGTGGCAAGTTATTATTGTAAACAGATACTTCAACGCAAACAATTTTTCGGAGTTCTGTCATGGACTCTTTCACCAGAAGGTCACACTGATCTCCCCACAGCTTCATCTCAATGTTAGTGCCTTCAGCATCTGTGACATTAACAATCTTTCTTTTCGAGCATGGTGATTGAAGAATATCAGATACCTGGGAAAACAGAGAAATATGGAAAACGTTGAAACCGAATAAAATTATATGAGATTAATATCATTATTGTTCTGTTCTTTACTGGTGTACACAATGTAACAGTTTATTCATGTCACTAGAATAAACAACTGTCTATAACTTTTCCTTGATATTTTTTGTTCAATTGCTTAGATACTGAAGATACTTTTTAAAACTAAATAAATGCTAACCATTTAACTATTATTTCAACTAATTTTGATGTAGCAATTTCTTACAAAAATGATGCTATTCTTCTATTCCACTTTTATTTTAATTTGTTCGTGGACTAGAAAACACAAATTCTTGAGAGTTCAATAGAAATTGATTTAGCTTCATGCTGGTATCAGTAATATGTAATTATTATGATTAACATTGCTGTATGCTTGTAACTGTCAATATGAATGTGATTAATGACGGAGTAACACTGCAGTTCCTCAAGGCAGGCTCAACATCACTGGAATCTTATATTGTGGTATTACATATTTATAAATAGTTTGATATTTTTTGAAACTATCTACAAATTGTATTGTAAAATTTCAAAACCCAGATGTTAGTAGAATTATGTGGTACTTCATTTAATGATTATTCAAATTAGATTTAATTTCCTTTACACCATAATATTTGACTTTTCTGTATAAGTTGAATTCTTGAGTTGGACTACATTTTATACAAAGTGTGAATGCAACGTTCTTGACCTCTTCACTACTAACAGGATAGCCTTCAATGAAAAGTAAAGTCAATCTATAATAAGTTGTTATTACAAAACAACCCATAATCATAATACTGAAAGTACTGATACGAGTTGATGGCAATCGTACGTTTTAATGAGGGTCAGACATTTGGCCTTTTGCGAGTACTAATGGCTTATTTATTATGCAATAAACTACATAGATGAGTGATATGAATATAACATCTATTGATTATAAACATTGTTTCATCGATATTAAACTTCTATGTGACAGCTCAGTATTATATTCCCTTACCCTCTACTTTGCATCAATAGCCTTAAATCTCTAGGTCAATATACGTTTACATGTAAAACAATTTCCCAACTTCAAAACATGCAAGAGTTTCTCATCAACTAAGATCACATGAATGAGGAATGCGGCAACTTCTATGTCCATCTTCACAGACAGATCTTGCCAAATACACAGTGACCAAACCTCCTTTGCATATTAATTGTGCGCAAGAATTGTCAACAGTCCAGTCTATCGCTTTTAATGTCAATTCTATCACAAGAGTATAATGGTGAAAAGTAACATTTAAAAGCAAATTCATAAAATCTTAAATTTTATAAAGAACTGAACTGATCTTTATTAGCATATATTCAAACAAGTGTTGTAGACAAATACTTTTCATTGAATCGTTACTATGTTTTTTTGTCCTTTCAAAAAGCAAACATATACAAATAAATAATGTGTGATTTGGAAATTTCAATCTTGAAGTTGAGTTTATGTAGCTGAAAGGCACATACATGTGTAATTTTGCATTTATATAAGGTGTTATTAACTCCATACTGCAAAATGTGCTTTGACCTGGTCTCAATAAACAACTTAGCATAACATATCTGTGTTGATGTTCCATCAACTCGTAAAAACTGAAATAAAAGAAAGCCTAGTCAAAAGTCATAAAAAAGCTAGGGAGGGAATGATGTACATCCTTTACGCTCCTAATGAATTTACCACCATGATGCTTCTGTTTAGTAAAACCTTTTGCAAATAAATATATTCATCCTAGTATTCCCATGTGAATGCATAACAAATTTGTTTTATCATATAGATGAGTAAATTAACGTATGGAAATTCATTTCTGGAGCATGCATTTAGATTTAAGTTTTTGGCCTTGTCTTATACCACTTTTCCTAAATAGAAAAAAAAATTGGGTAAAACTGGAGCTCAAATGATGAAGTCCAATTTACAGAAACGATTGTCTTAAGCATATTAGCTTTGGTATTATGTTTATAATAGTTATAACCGCTAGGTCATTGCTACTACTGGTGGACCATTTGAGGGTATACATAAACCTAGTACCTACTGTTTCGATAACTGCTAACATTCTTATACTAACGTCATCTTTGGCACTGTTAATACCATTTAAATTCTAAAATTTTCAAAAGCTAAGATAATCATCTTTTTACAGTGGTAACTCTTAGACAGAGTTGGCTATGCATTGGGATTTAATTCTTTGGCCTTGTCTTTTACCACTTTTCCTTTATAAAACCTTTTTGTAAAATTGGAGCTGAACTGATGAAGTCTAATTGACAGAAATGTTTGTGTTGAGCATATTAACTTTGTTATTATGTTTATGATATTTATAACCACTAGGTTGTTGCCACTGCTGGTGGACCATTTGAGTGCCCGGGTATATACATAAACCTAGTACCTGGTATTTTGGTACCAGCTGATAATCTTATACTAAATTAAACTTTGGTATTGATAACACCATTTAAATTCTAAATTTTTCAAAAGCTAAGATAGTCATCCTTTACTGTGGCTACTCTTGGACAGATTCTGTTATGCATTTAGATTTTTTTGGTCTTGTCTTATACCACTTTTCCTCTAGAAAAAGTTTTTGTAAAATTGGAGCTCAACTGATGAAAGTCTGATTGACAGAAGCGATCGTCTTGAGCATATTAACTTTCATATTGTGTTTATAATATTTTAAAACTTCTGTTGTCATAGCAGGAAGTGGGATCCAAATTAAATCATTACTAAAATTCAAGCTGGATTGCTGCTGACACAGTTAAAAATACATGCATTAGTCTACCAAGGCAGATAATGGGATATCATGTTTACATTAACACAATGAGTCTTAATCAAATTATAACAGGGATTACAAGCTATTTGTTGTCACAGAAATATAAGAGCATTAATGCATGGAGTTTGTACAAGCCAATATGTTTTACCTGTGTAACCTATATTTGGAAGGTATATCACATTGTTTCGGATTTTGACTGAACCCGGATGTGCAATTTACTTTACCTTGGTAGACATATATCAAGTTAATTGAAAAGAATTTACCTTTGCTATATATCCAGTTACAGTGACACGGTCACCATGTTCTTTAAGGTGCACCTCCTTTATGGAAAGTGGTGGATGAGGTTTCACAAAGTCGTTTATCAACTGTTCATTGACCTTTTCTTTAGGATATGCTGTGTTGAAGAGCTGAGTAAAATGAATTGGAAATCAATTCAATGTAAATAAATATATAACATACGTAGAAAACTTTAAAACATTGGTACTTTGATTCATGGATGGTAACCAAGAACCATATGCACGTTTTTTAGTTATTGTTTCAATAACGTGTAAATGACTGCTTTGAAACCATTTAATCCTTTGTCTTTCTCCTTCAGTGGCTTCACTTTCAATTCGGGTTTTTCACACTTTCAGTTTATGACCGAAAATCACGAATATGACAAGAGTGAGACGAGACTTTAGTCTACATTATCACATTTTGATATTTAGTATACGTACATAACAGATATGAATAAATAACCGCAAATTTCACGGAAAAGCGTTCTATACCTCGCTTGTCAGGCTTGTGATAGACATAACATGGGACAATACTCATGTTTATAATTTCAGGTCGTATAGTTTACTACTCACAGAGCATGCGCAATGTGCTGACTGAAAATGAATGCCAAGTCTGATTCATAGTCAATGTTGTCCAAAACATGAAACCTTACTACTTTACTGCCAAATTCATATTGTTAAATTTCATATACAGTGAAACCTGTATATAAGGAACACCCAAGGGACCAGAAAATATTGACCTTTATGTGCAGGTGACCCTTATACACAGGTTCAATTTAGTTAAAGTATGTAGTCAAGGGACTTGAAAAAACTGGCCCTTATAAACAGGTTATCCTTATATAGAGGTGCTATTGCAGGTTTTACTGTAATTAAAATCTTTTTACACAGATTGCACACAGCATAAGTCGTCATTCTGTATCTAACGTACATGTTCAAAATGTAAATGTTCATAATTGCATTTTAAATTGGTATCAGCATATGCATTTACTGTTGTGTTGTAAGAAGTACTCTGCCTGATGATGTACAGTGCTGAGGTGAATATTGCAGAATACATGTCCAGAACGATTACAGTTTAGCCCAAGAAAGTTTTAAATGAAATGCAATAAATCTAGACTACGAGGTCAACATTCATTAAAATGGAATACACATCTGAAATAAGCACTTGACAATAAGACACTTTGTTGAAATATCAAGAGTGTAGATAAATGCAAAAAATAAACCAATTCCCTGATATTAACAAAACAGTAGCAAAAAAGGGCTTGAAAAAGTTACCCAGATGTGCAAGTGCTACTCATGAAGTCGTGAGTTTTGAGTCTAACCTGTTGCAGGTTAGATTACTGTGTTTCAGACTGGAACAGGGGGCAATGTGTCACAGTTAGGGGTGAAATGGTATATCGCAGTAAATTTTCTTTTGGTTTGGTTTGGTACACGGTATGATGACTCCAGTTAATGGTACGTACTGCACTGATGGTAAATCATAAAACTGATTTCTGATTGGTTGAAAGATTTCGATAAACCAATTGTGTGCAGTTTTACATTCACTTGTTTGGTGATAACTTATAACAACTAATATGGTGGATAACAATGTTCAACTTCAAAATTCACCTCCCACCTACTGATAACCGGTGTGGAAGCTCTCTGGGTTTAAATCAGAAGACAAGCATAACTGCTCGATCATTGTTCAAAACAAGTCCAATCTCAAGCAACCAAGTGTTATTAAACAGGCTGCTATCTCATTCAAGCACCAAGTCAAAGGATGTTATCTCAGGACTTATTGCTAATGATATGCGACCATACTCGGTAGTCGATAACGTGGGTTTCAGACATTTACTCAATACTGTTGAGCCCAGGTTAATTTCTGTGGAAACGCTGGGTAAAATCGGAGAATTTTGTTTGATGATACCTATAAAATTCTCCGATTTTACCCATTGTTTCCACAGAAATTAGATCCCAGGTATGCTATTCCAAGTCATACTTAACTTATAAATTTGTGAGACAGACTGAGACTGTGCAGGTGTTTTGAAGTATATCTAAAATGATCTTGTCTACAATGGTTTTAAATAGTTAAACGTTTAATTTATTTTATCTAATAAATTCTAGTCAAAGCATGACATTTTGTTATTTGACTTTTGTTATAAGCTAAAGTGATAGAAGAAAAATATGATTCTTTGACTGAAAACTGAACTCACAATACAGTTGGCTGGTAACTTCACAGTTCTGTCCGTTAATAATGAATAAATGTTGGCAATGTAGCACTTGTCCACGTCAATTTTTTGTAACAGTTTTCCGTGAACGATCATTCTCTGTATAGATTTGTATTCTGTTATCGAGGTTACTGCATGGGTCATTCCATACGGACTTCCATCTGGATATTTTCTTTCATTGACATTTTCAATGACGATGAAACTGACTTTTGGTGGAATTGATGGCGTGTTGAACGTGTATTTTTATTTCTTTGTCATCTCTTTTGATGATTTGTTTGTTTATTGTTGTTTAACGTCCCACTCGAGAATATTTCACTCATATGGAGACGTCACCAAATGCCGGTGAAGGGCTTCAGATTTTGGCCTATGCTCGGCACTTACGGCCATTGAGCAGTAGGGTTCTTTAACGTGCCAACACCTACTGTGACACGGGACCTCCAGCTTTTACTGTCTCATCCGAAAGACGGGAAACCAACCTGTCGCCGGCGGGACTCGAACTCACGATCCAGAGTCGAGCGCGCTATTGACTGAGCCAGGCCGGCTCTCTTTTGATGATAAAACATCTCACTCCTATAACACCTTGATCTTTTAGTCCATCTAGGATGATATCGCCTGCAAGAAATGTAAGTTTTGGTCATTGTCCCTCAGTATACCTTTGCTGATGTTTAAAACTAAATGGGGAATACTTTTACTTGAATTTCACCGATGTGGTCACATTTTTGTAGATTGACCGATTGTCACATTCAACTATTTGTTTGGTGATATTTTTGACAATTCCAGTGATAGATTGAATTGTTTTGTCTATTAAAATGGATAGGTTTTAGTTAATGCCCTGTCCTCTGCAGATATCACGAGGAATCTTGATCAGGCATCTCAGTTATTGTCTATATTATTATTGTTAACAAATCTTTTTCTTTTACGATTTTGGAGGTTTTTTTGGGAATCCATAGATATTTATATTTCATTTTTGCATCCATTCACCCTCTAGGGAGTGTCAACACGGACTGGGCAATACACTGGATCTCTAGCAGTAATGCACTGAAATGGCGTGCGAAAGTATACTCAGTTGAAAAGAAAAGCATTGGATTGACACATCGAGTAACAAACGGTTAAATACTATGAACAATCCACGGCGTGCAAATACTTTTCAATTACACCCAATTGACACTGTAGCCACCGCCTTCTGGACAAAATAGAATACGTCCAAATTACATAACTTTATATGTAGAAATTGATAAATATATATGAATGTGTTTGCATAGTCGTTATGTAGAAATTGATAAATATATATGAATGTGTTTGCATAGTCGTAATGTTTTGTTTAGCGTAAAAACAGACTAGGGCAAGGCGTGACAAGCCGATTGATTGGATCGGGCCAAAACCAACCTCCCGTCTAGCAGAGGTCCGATCCAATGTGGAATGTTGTTCCAGAGGATGCTCGACCCTCCTTCCCTCAGCCACCAGGATCTCATCTTTCCAATGACACGGGTATAAACTCACGGTCTCCCACTTAGTCGCCTCGTACGACAGTCAGGAAAGCGGGAGTGAATAAATTTACTTTCCTGTATTTCCATTGTATACCAACACTACAACTGAACATCTTTCACTGTCACAACTTGATACCAGATAAAATGAGACGCTTCTTTTCACACATGTAAAAATATGGAAACATTTTATCACTTTGCTGTAACACAGAAACAAAAATTATTAGTCATGAGTAGAGTATCTCGACTTTAATTTTCATTTATGAAAATATTGGTTGAACTAAATTGTAAAGACATGACATTAATGTATGACAAAACAAAAAAGATATGTACTCTTTAGTGAGAATGTGTTTCAGGATCCACAGAGTAGCACATTCTATTTTTGTGCTATACTTTGATAACAGAAAAAATGTACAATACTTGTGTATCTATAGTCCACCATAATTAATGCATCCCCCAGTGTAGTGTCCTGTCGCTTTAGATATATATTGACAGCTTGTATACAGGAGCAAGGACGTTTTAAAGTATAGAAAAATAACAGGTTATGACATGTTTGTTTCTGCAATAACCCCCATCTCAATTTTTGCAATTTTGCAACTTTATAGTGATGCCATTTCATTATTTATGCCAGGTAAGTGACATGTCACTTAAATTATGTAGCCAAGGCAAGGAATATTTGCGATTTGCATTTGGGTTCAAATCTGTAAGTTATTTGAAAGCATAAGTACACATGTATAACTACGTCACTTGCCTTAACCATAAGTAGATATGCAACAAGAATTGCACCATGAGCTAATTTAGGCAAACCCTCTGCTTTTGGATATTTGTGGGAAGCAGTATCTAGTTGAGCTGTAATTGCTACATAACTCTTCCTGAAATGTTGATTGCTTTCATTGTATGTGGTACCCATCTGGTGCTCCAACTCTAGTCGGAATTAAACACGACATACCAATAACTTTAAATTTGTTTTTCAGAAAACGAAAGTAGATATACTATTCAACCTTTTACTCTGTTGTACCTACAACTATTTCACACTGTTCGTTTTCAAAGTATGGTACTAGAATATTATCAATGCATGAACTTTTCAGAACCTCAAAAGCCTTAATCAGATTCAAACAATGGTGAACCTTTCAACGATCTTACGGGGGCCGAGTGGTTAGAGCATTGCGCTTTTAATCACAAGGCCTCTCACCTCTGGTTCGAATCCCGCTAGGGTCATTTCGAATTAAGTGGGAAAGTTTGCCAGTTTTTTAGCGGAAGGTCGGTGGTCTTTACCCGGGTAACCGGGGTTTCTCCTCCACCAATAAAAACTGGACGCCATCATATGACTGAAAGATTGTTGAGTATGGCGTAAAACTAAAAATCAAAATCAAATCAAATTCAACGAATGGTAAACCTTTCAACGATCTTACCTTTTTCACTCCCAGCAAGAGAATGTCAGAGAGTCCTGACTACTGGTACCATTCCATTTGTATCTACAATACTCTCTAACCAAGAGCATACTCTCAAAGCTGATTTCAGCCTATTCCTTTATTGATAAAGCTTTGAGTAAGAGTAGCAAAGGGGTATTTCTGACCTGAAATGTAATCTAAGGGTCTGTTTTAAAGATGTTATATTTCAATATGATCAACGTACTTACACACAAGGGGGTGTCTTACAGACGACTTAAGTGGATAGGTACAGGAGTTGACACTTAAGAAAGATAGATCTTAATTTTGACCCTCAAAAAGAAAACTTTAGCATTGGTTTCAGCATCTGTGTAATCATTTATGCTAATTAAAGCTTAAGCGGAAGTAACTGACCTTTGACTTTTTCTTAAGGGGTCATGGTACAGATTTTGACACTTAAGAATCAGCTTTTCTACTTATCACAAGTCTACTGAATTCATTAACAATGGTTCCATCAGTGTACTCAATCATGCTAATTAAATTGCTAACTAACGTTAATCAGTGGCTTTCTTAAGTGGATAGGTACAGGAGTGGACACTTAAGAAAGATGGATATTCATTTTAACCCTAAAAAGAACACTTTAACATTGGTTTCATTTGTGTACTCGGTTATGCTAATTAAAGTTAAATTAACGGTATTTTGTGTGGCTCCCCCTAGAGTTGGTACAAGGGAAAAAACTTAAGAACTGCCGTTAGAGTGACGCTGGACCCTATTCAACATATTCAATGCATCGAACCTTTTCTACTCGCAATGCTAAACAAATGTCTCTGGCTCCCGGTTTACCTTGGTCTACTAACTCTGCTGTTGTTTTAATTCTTATTGTTTGTGTAAGAATTTCATTTCACCTTTTTGTTTCTCTTTGTTTAAAGACAAATTTTTCCATTCTCTCAGTTTTCAATCAATTGCGTCGTTCCATGTATTCTGAGACGACTGAATCACAATTTTCACTAGCTGTTTTAAGAGTTCACTTTTTCTTGTTCAGTTTTGGCATTTAGCCACTTGACTTTTATTATTAGGCCACATGACGAGAGCCTCATATGTCATTTTAGTTACATGCGGTATTAATAGACTGAGCGATGCAAACCATCACTCACTAACCTCCTGGATTTCGGTATAGAAGTTGCGACACCCTTCACATTTTATGATGCATGAAAGTACTATCCGTCAGGTAGTGTTCCTTGGCCTGACACTCAAGGATTAACAGCAATGCATGCATCACCATGTCCAGGCACTGAAAAGTCAGGAGCCGGCCTGGTTCAGTCGGTAGCGCGCTCGACTCCTGATCGTTTGGTCGTGATGTAAAGTTTGATTTTCATTATAGTATTTGACGAAGATACATCTTCCATCTCTACCTCTAGTACATCAAATTTGTTTGCCGTGTCTCAATAACAGAATTTGGATAGATGATGCACTTTTCGATTCTGCATTTTAGATTTATTCGAGTTTTGATTTTTGAAATCTAGAACAGTTTTCTTGTTATTGGAATGGATAACTTGTTTTTGTTGTTTATCAGTTGTTTGTTAAAACGCTGATTTTAAAGTAATAAATTTTTAAAAACTATCTACAGTAGTCAAGTCAGATTGAATACCTGATATGTCAGACTGAATACCTGATATGTCAGTTTGGTGTAATACAGACGTAGATGTTTTTTTCTGTAAGTACAGCGGCTCCTGACAGTGCTTTGCTAGAAGTATAGATATTGTTAGCTTCTGGGTAGGATACTCTTTTCTGCACTTTGATTTTAATTATCTCCTCTTTTTATGTAAAGGAGACACTGGTGTGATGAAGTTGGATGATCTCCTTAACAAATTGCACATTTCGGTGTTTTATGGCAAACTCCTACAATGCGGTCATCTTTGTCACCATCATGCTCTTCATTTGGAAGATGTAAGAACATCAGTGGCATATCCTGTAGCTCCTGCAGTTATCCCTACTATGTCCAAATTTCTGACAAATGAAACATCACAAAGGTGATGGATAATAGAGATAAACGTTTGCAAGTATGTAAGTATGTTTGATTTTCGCTTTAATGGATGGCTGTTTATTTCATTTGCGGACAAATGCTATATATCGAATTCAATATTCTAATTTAAAAGTTTTTTGTAATGGAATGTCTCCAGATGCTGACACACACACACACACACACACATATATATATATATATATAATGTTGCGTGCAGAATTTCATTCTTTTAAAAAGTATTTGCCTTTAACTTTGCCTAGGGAGCTCTTTGACTCCATCTTTGCTATAAAGAGGCTGTAGCGAGTAGTGACCTTCATTCATTTCTCCTTTATGAGATTCTAGGGAGCTATAGCTCCCAGGTTGCTATAGGAAGCTATGGCTCCAACTTTATCGCATAGCGGCTTTATAGAGCCATTCCTACTACCTAGCAAGAAGAAATAAGAAGTAAATGAAAGTATAAGATCTTACTTGTATTGATAAGTAATATCATATATGTGGATACATCCAGAGTTCTCTCCCTGAAAATTAACTCTGATGTATCTCGAAGCTTAAGAACTTAAATGTTTTATTCTAAAGAAAAACTACACTGTAATTATTTGGTATTATGTTTATAATATCTATAACGACTAGATGGTTATCTGTGTTGGTTGACCGTTTGAGTTCCCGACGTGAAATTTAGGACAGGAGATGAAAGTCTGATTCTGATAGATTTTATTATATAAAAATCTCAGATACCAAAGTATAAATCAATAGGATGTCCAGGACATAGATACAAATCCGGTAAAAATGGACAAACACAAACCTCTGGAAACCAAGAGGTGGGATCAGGTGTCATGGAGGAGGAAGCATCTGGTTCTCAATTCAAATGGTTGTTATCTAGTGGCATGGATTCATTCACATATTTCTCCACAGTGGTTGTGGACTGATTTGCACTATATATTTTGGTGAAAATTGCGATTTTATAGTTGAGTTTTTTGTTTCAACTTTGACCGTGACCAGTTTTTAACTGGTTTCAGGTATAACACCTCTAAGCCAGGTACATTAAAAACTTCTTCTGATAATGTCCGAGATTCTTAAGGGCTACAGATAGTTCAGAGGACACAGATACCCAAACCCCGGGTCTGATGAGTAACGTTTTTTATCAGTAATGCAGACAACTGATGCAAGACTGCAGAATTGAGGAACAAAATAGTAAAATTGAAAAAAATACTAATGCCTTAAACGAAATAAATACATAATTATCTTCACTAAACTTTAAAGTGTCAAGTGTAGAAACTGATATGACAAAAAGACAGTAAGGTTGTAGATATATCTTCAACTAAATAGTGACCTGTTTGATGAATTAAAATTGAAAATTGACCCAATGGCAAAGGAAGCGAAAGAGAAAAAAACGACATGGCAAGTGGAAAAATACGGAATTTAATTCATACTAGAAGAAAAACAAAAGAAAAAATGTTAGACATGCAGTGCAAGAGCATGAAATATAGTTTGATATTTACTGGAATACCAGAGGATGAGGGTGAAAATTGTAACGAAAAGTTAAGGTCCTTTATAAGCGAACAGTTGGAGTCATCATATTGCCCTAAGTTATGTACACCGTATTGGATCAAAGTTCGATCCCAGCAAACCTCGGTCAATAGTTGCTAAATTTGTGTTCAATGATGATCTTATGTGTGTTAAGAAAGCCGCTAAAAACCTCAAGAGCAAACCTTTTGAATCTCTGAACAATATCCACCCGAAATATTTTGCAGTGATGGTTCTTTATCGTGCCGACACTTACTGTGACACGGGACCTCGGTTTTTATTGTCTCATCCGAAGGACAGGAAACCAATATGCCGCCATGCCGAACTCACGACCTAACGATTTAGAGTCGAGCGCGCTACCGACTGAGCCAGGCCGGCTCGATATTCATCATTACACATGCATGCTTCTTTCAAAAGTTTGCTTTCAAAGTTAGCCCCTTTGATCAGAGTGTATGTTATATGGACAGCCGTATGGTACAAAAATGATTGAAAAAGGCTTCAGCAGTGGTTGTAGCTGTCAGATTAAGATATACACCACATATTTACTCATGATACCACTGTTAACTATCAATGTGTCACTCTACTTAGAGCGAAGCGAATAGAGGGGATCCGGGTAATTACGGACACTTTTCAGCGATGTCGAACTGCAGCACTTCCTGTTAAAATTTCATACTGTAAAGTATATACGTGTAACCTAAATCCGTGGCACCGTTTTGCAACATCATTTGAAACGATCAAGACGTGAATAAGTTACAGAAGGGAAACGGGTAAAGGCAGTGACAGGAAATTACGGACAAGTGTTGACGAAAGATTATAACATAGTTAAAATAATTTTTATACATTTATGAACACGAATATAATTATTCAGTTTTGTTAGATGTTTTACCGGCGATATATAAAGCAATACATTGTCAGGCTTTGTACATATATCGCTGGTATTACTGACCTTATAGGGTATACAAATGATATATAAATCCTGCATTTAGGTTATGTATTTTCTTATTTGAGTTCTTTTTGGATTACGAGACATTTCTCGTCGATAATATTGTCCGAGGTCAGAAGTCTTTGTTTTAATTATTGTGGCACATGTATGTCTAGGGGAAAAGAGTTTGGGGCTCATAAATATCTTCAACAGCAGAAGTCCATACTGATGCGGGTAAAGGCAATGTAATGGGTGAGCTCCCATCACCCTCGGGAGTGATTTTGTGGCTGGTAATTTGGTGAGGAAAAAAGGGATGGAGAATAAGTTGTTATACAGAAAGAATTATATGCCTGTGTCACTTGAACTGTAGAAAAATATACGAATTTCCCCGACAGAGAACTTACAACCGGAAGACCGTTATTTTTGCACATGCTATCTATGCCGTCTGCATCGTAAGATCCGTAAATTTTGAAACGAAAAATAAATATACGTTTTCGTAATACGTTAGATATAAAACAACACATTGATGGTGGTTTTATTGTAGTATGCTATATTTTTATTATCGCGTTCGTATAAATTTACCCGCTGTCCGTAATTTCCCGGGTATCCTCTGGTGGGTTCTGTTAATACTACATACGTGATCCCTAGCTTTAACTCAAGCTCAACCCCTATAGATCAGAGTTCTCGGTTCGGATGATCTAAACACGTTTACCTTCGTTTACCTTTTGGATTAGAAGCTAAATAGCAAAGATTTTTCATATGACAAAACGAATGGAATCGCCAAAATTGATGCAACTTTTTGTTTAACTCTAGATCTATATATTTCATATAATTATTTTCATATATATTTATTTTGAAAAAGCAATTACAAAGCATATTACGATTCGATTTCAATAAAATTTTCCCAATTAACCATTAATGTTTTGAAGTTTACGTACATTCAATTAGAGACCTTCCGAGTAAGCGATTTTGGTTTCGATTCTAGTCGTGACTCTCCAAGAAACTTAGATTAGTTAGTTAGTTATTGTTTTACGCCACTCTCAACACTTTTTCAGTCTCGATATAGATTTACTATTTTCTGTATTTCGACTTGTCATCATTAGTATGTAAAAAATATGTGTATAACTAAAAATGAATATTAACGTTGTCAAACAATTCAATGGAAGAAGTTTTAGTACTGTTAAGTGGTAATGAAAATTGCGTCTGCGTGAATGTACTGTAAATGTAACTGTTTTCAAACAACAAGTACGGTTACTAATACCTTTAAAATAGTCTACTTATCTATGCAATATCCCTATTGTATGAAACTCTATAAATATTTAGAGTTGACAATACATTTAGATTTATCATTGTGCCCTGTATGATACCATTTTTATTTTTAAAAAATATATAAATATTAACTTTAAGCTCAACACGCAGGCGTTTGAAGCATTGGATGTTGTCTAATAAAATTATAGTTATAATAAATTATATAATATTCATTAATCT
>BROG01001620.1:0-37893 GCA_030159075.1 Atrina japonica | reverse complement strand
TAACAATAATCAGATCTGACATGGTTGAAAATAATCAGACTTGACATGACTGACAATAATCAAACTTGACACACATGTGACAGTGATGATAATAAGATTTGACACAGTAGATTTGACATGACAGTAACAATAATCAGCCTTGACATGACTGACAATAATCAGATTTTACATGATTGAAAATAATCAGACTGACAGTGGCAACAGTAAGATTTTACACAACATTGTGAACAATCAGAGTTGACATGACCATGACAATAATCAGACTTACATGACAGTGACAGTAATCAGTCTTGACATGACAGTGGTGGTAATCAGACTTGACATGAGAGTGACAAAATAAGACTTGACATGACAGAGACAATAATCAGGTGACATGAAAAAGATAAAAAAACCATTAGATTTGATATTAGAGAAGTAATTATTAGACTTGAATTTACTGATCTGATTTTCTGGTCTTTTGCATTTTTACAGAATTGGATTTAACGGAAGTAATTATAGAACTTGACATAACAGGTAGTTAGCAGACTTGACATAACAGATTTTGCTGTTAATCATAATATCCGAATTTGCAGGCAGCAGATTTAAATTAGACATTTTTTTTTAACTTTCTATCACAGACAGTCAAGAGCAATATCGGCGAGGAACATGTTTGGTGCATGGATGAACTCTTCCCAATATTTCAGTATGTTGTAGTCCGAGCACAGTTACGCCACCTAGGGGCAGAAATCCACCTGATTCAGGACTTGATGGAACGCCACTTAGAGAATGGGGAATTAGGCATAATGTTCACTACCCTACATGTACGTCTGAGTAAAACCTGCTATAGCGACCACCTGTGTATAAAGACCACCTGGTCATAGTACCATTTGTGTACAAATCAATCTCAATATAAAAATCATCTCCCTATAAAGCTTCTGTTGTGTCCTTATGGGGGTCTTTATATACAAGTTTCACTATATATCCGGTGAGATGAAGGTTTTTCTTTTTATTTTATCTTCTTAGATCTTTTTTGCCTAATGTATTACAATTTTATTATTTCTTTAATCTTTTATAAAATATTTTTATTAACTGAAAAATATTGTTGTTGCATTGTTTGAAAAATGTAATCCCATATAAAGGGCACAGGGTGGACAAAAGGTGTACCATAGTCAAATGCTTTGTGAGTTTTGTTTATTGTTGTTTAACGTCCCACTCAAGAATATTTCACTCATATGGAGACGTCACCAAATGCCGGTGAAGGGCTTCAAAATTTGGCTTATGCTCGGCACTTACGGCCATTGAGCAGTGAGGGTTCTTTAACGTGCCGACACCTACTGTGACACGGGACCTCCAGTTTTTACTGTCTCATCTGAAAGACAGGAAACCAACCTGCCGCCGGTGGGACTCGAACTCACGACCTCACAATCCAGAGTCGAGCGCGCTACCGACTGAGCCAGGCTGGCTCCTTTGTGAGTTACTTATGTTGACTATCTAAAACCAGTGCAGAAAAATACCAATGTAGATATATTCACCTCATGAAAGGGTTACCAAAAATTGGAAGGTTAATCTTACACTGTTACACTGAGGCCCCTGAAATATGAAGTAACTATCATGTTTTGTAGTTGTGTATGAATTTAGAAAATATTTCATTCCTGTCAGTCATTGTATGATTTCATCAGATGTCAATATTTTTTTTATAATTTCAGGCCTGCTACTTCCAAATACAACATGAGAAAATTCCAAATCATTAAGGAAAATTTCAACAGTGCTGATTAGAAGAAAGTGAACCTGCTGTACAGACTGCGTGATCCTGAATTGCTTTATCTGTAACCAGGAAATGAACATTAAACCATGAATCCTATGTCAAACAAGAAATCCCCGAAATACTGATCCATGAACTTGAGCTGTTTAACCCATCCACCCCTGAAAAACATTGGACTCTTCTGTAAATCAGTGACTTAGACCAGTCCAAATGTGTCTTTAGGGGTGAATGAATTAACATTCAGGCAGCAGGTATATAAGGTTGTGCGTTGGTAATTAGCCAATTCCGTATGGACCAGGGTAAATTTCCGATTACGGAGTGAAGACCTTTTTATGAAATCCTGTCCAGGATATACTAGTGGTTGTGGTTGTTTTGTCCTGCCGCGATGGTGGCAGGGAGACTGGAGTTGTGAGGTGTTGACACTGTGTATCAGCTGTAAATTTGCCATGTAGCCCTATCAGTATTTTAACGTGTCTGTTTTCACAAGTGTCCCGGCTTTCATCATTTTGGAAATTTCAATTCATTATTTTACATGTACAGACTTGCCAACCCTTCCCTTTTCAACGGAAACCTTCCAATTTTAACCCTTTCCTTCCACCTATACATTTTTACTTATGATCCTTACGTTCTTTTGAAATATGTGATTTATAACAAGTTTTAGCCCATTTTTGTTTCAGTACGTATATTAGTATCGCCCTCAAGCTTGCACCCAGTCATTTGCGGGTTTGGAATGAACTATTGTTTGACCTAATGTCAAGCGTTTTTATGACCTGTTAACCGCTTGGTTTGAAAATGACTTCCAATAGAAACGGAGCGCGAGTGAAGAGTACATTTGTTGTGTCATGTCAACTAAAAAGAAAAACAGATGGGATCAAACATTTTTATTGAAGTACATTGCAAGTGAAACATTTAATTGCATAGTGAAAAGTAAGAAAGGTGAGACGTATCCATACTGCTCCTCATGGTGGGATAAATGATATTTAAATTTAAACGTGGCCTGAGGTAAACATTAAAATTAGCAACTGGTATCCAGTCGCATAGGACTATGGATTAATCTTGTATTTCAACTAATGATTTGTCTGTAGTATGAGTTGAGTGTCTCTATATCTCACATGTCATAGAGAAAAATATACCTCTCAATGCTACCGAAAAAATGGGCAATTTTTACAAGTCTATGTTTCCAGGTTAAAAAATTACTGCTAAGTAGTAAGTACACATGTGGATAGGCCAAATTTCAGCCCGGATTTTAAGTGAAATTTGCCCTAGCATGTGGCAGAACTAAGACAGGTGCTATTGTTAAAGAAATGGCAACAGAAACTTCAAGATCAACTTGTGAATTGATGAAGTGTGGACCATTAATAGTATATTAAGAGATGGATCTAATAACAGTGACAACAAATTATACCCAATAGTTTCAAGGGTTTTCAATCGTGCGACAAAACATGGTGAAAAAAAATTTGTCGCCTTGCTCCGCTCGGCATTGCCACCCTTTTTTTCACTTCAAAAGGTTGGCAAGTCTGCATGTATATACCATTCTGGCGAAATTGGGAAAATATTCTTAACTTTTGGGAACAAAAGGACTTGTTGAAGCATTAAACTGCTGTCAGTTGACATTCATGGGCGTTAGCGTTCCATGTTGAATTACCTTTGTCCATTTGTCATTCATAAGCCTATGAATGCCAACTGAAACAGTTCAATGCTTATATTTACATACTTCTTTTGTTTTCCTATTTTTCTTTCTTTTTTCTTTTTTTTAAAGGGAATTCAAATTTCCATAAAGAATGAGTACCTATTCTTATATGCACAATTCCTGGAAAAGCCTTTGGCAGTTATGATATGATAAAAAACAATTATTTAATTATGGTATTTAGTGTTAGTGCCAAACAGATGGTAAATATTTCTCTGTATTTTACAGAAAACCGCTTTTTAAAAAGCTGTGAATTCCATTTCTTCCTTTTGAACAATACTTCACATATGTGCGTATGTAATAATTTATTTATAATTTATTCTTGTAAAGAATTTGAAGAGTTCAGTGCCAAGATTTAACCGGGGAATCATTTAGCTGTGGTTACCAAAAAAAATTATTTGGATTTTTTTCTACTTTTTTTACCTAAAACTGTAGTAAGTTTGAGTTAATCAATTGCAAATGAAAATTGACAAACCTGGGTTTCTCAAGCAATTTTCACAAAATATATAGGAGTTTATAAGAACTCTTACGCCTGTGTATATCTCTTTTTGTTGTTGTTCATGTTATTGTATATTAATCTAAGTAGTAAAAAGGTGGAGTGGAAATTGAAAAAAATTACAGCTAATGCTACTTTAAAGAAATTGCAATATTGTGAATTAGATTTGTATAATAATATAATATTTTTATTGCTTTGCCGCTGCCCGTAGGTCGGTCTGTAGGTAGGTAGGTCGGTTGGTTCGTACATCAATAATTTCTGTTCATTATCTTTGCAGTGGGTGCACATATTGAAATGAAATTTGGCATACAGATACATCATGAGAATATCTAGGTCAAGTTTTTATTAGGTCACCTGAGCCAAAGGCTCATGGTGACCTATTGCTTTCGTCTTTTGTCTGTTGTCGTCTGTGATGCATCGTCCATCATTATCATTAATACATTTTCAACTTCTTCTTGGCCAATTTTTACCAAACTTGGCATATAGCATCCCCATTTGATGCCAAATAAAGTTTGCCAATGAAAAGTGACTAGGACTCATAGGGGCCCCAAAAAGGACCAAAACTTGGTACATCTTTAAAAATCTTTCCATGAACTGATGATCAGATGACTTCCAAATTTTGTATGCAAGATTCAAAGTTTGCGAACGAAGATATTTACATAGATTACAAAAATTAAAATCAGTGCAAAAAATATACAGTTCATCCCTATTTACCACCACCTTTTGTTTTCCTGAATTTTGGCAGTATAACAGGTTTGGCAGTATATCGAGGTTTACTATTTTCGAGGTGTGGTTGTTTTCATCATGACATGTCTTTAGTCCCTGTTATATATCATATTAAGTTTGCAACTCACAATCATAAATAAGGGTTATTTGTCTATTGTTTAAGCTGTCCGAAACATGTAGCATTACATGTTTGACTGGCGGAAAATCTAGACAGGTTTCTAACATCAACCCAGAAACATTTCTAATGTTGACTTTCATTGTTTTTCGTTTAAAATAACTCTATAACAGGCCAGTAATCCAAAGGCTTCAAGTATATATAATTATCTCATCTACTAATTATTAATTATTAATTATTTCTTGACGTATGATAATTGCTGTGTAAACACACGTGTCAATTTTTTTCCCAACTTTCACGGAAGCAAGATTTGAATATTGTGACATTCGTAAGCTGGTCCTCGTCTGACTTGCACTTTGTTTTTACAACACTCGTTATTTGAGTTTTCTCCCTTTGCAATCGAAGTATGAAGTAAACAAGCTACTTGCGGCTAACAGTTTTGCTGAAATCTGTTTTTTTTTTTGTTTTTTTTTTCATCTGGTCTGGCAATATGTTAGAGTGACTTAACATATATAAATGACCATTTGTACCGAAGAATCATCAGCAGGTGGTGGTATGCGGGTTTTGGCGTTATAACGAGGGGGAATTACATGAGAAGAAATTCGTTCCTCAAGAAATAGCTGTGTTATGTGGGTTTGACATTATAACAGAGGGCGATATAACAGGGATGAACTGTATTCATAGCGAAAAGTCACTGATCGAAACCTCATTCCTCTGGATCACTTATATTGTTTATCAAATGACCTTTTTCACAATTTACTACTCATTTTTTAGAAAACGTCTGTCGTATGCCAACGTTAACATCGTCAATACTTTCCTGTAGTTTCTTACCCGCCATCTTACTGGGAGCTTTATCTGTGGTTCTGTGTCCGTCACGTGATAATGTTGTTAATATTTATAAAAAGTATATAACATAAGAAAACTAGTAGGGTTGGGCAAAACATGTTCAATACTCGCCAAAAAAAAGCACTAACCAAAAAGATTTTTATGTGGAATTATAAAAATTAAAATCCATGCAAAAAATATATTCATAGCAAAAAGTCACTGATCAAATCCAAACCTCATTTCTCTGGATCACTTATATTGTTTATCAAATGACCTTTTTCACAATTTACTACTCATTTTTTAGAAAACGTCTGTCGTATGCTAATGTTACTATACAGTTAAAATTGCTTGGGCCACAGTATAGATAACATTGGTGGCACTAGTAATGTGTAATACGCCCTCGAAATCGGAAGCTAACTGACAGTCTTCAATACTTTCCTGTAGTTTCTTACCCGCCATCTTACTGGGAGCTTTATCTGTGGTTCTGTGTCCGTCACGTGATAATGTTGTTAATATTTATAAAAAGTATATAACATAAGAAAACTAGTAGGGTTGGGCAAAACATGTTCAATACTCGCCAAAAAAAAGCACTAACCAAAAAGATTTTTATGTGGAATTATAAAAATTAAAATCCATGCAAAAAAAAAAAAAAAAAAAAAAAAAAAAAAAAATATAATCATAGCAAAAAGTCACTGATCAAATCCAAACCTCATTTCTCTGGAACATATATATTGTTTATCAAATGACCTTTTTTTAACAATTTTCTACTCCTTTTTCGGAAAACATCTGTTGTTTGGTCACAGTTGTATACAGTTAATATTTTTGGGGAGGTGAGGTCTGAGTTTTGTTGAATTCTGTATTTCTGTACAAGAAATATCTACCTTTTATGGCAATACAGTGAAATCTGAATGATTATATTGAAAATCTGTTGCATGTATAGTTAATTCAGATCATGGGTCCTCGTCATATCATCAGTCTCCACAGAAATAAAATTTTTACATATGCAGAGGAAAAACGATTGTTTTATGCATAATTTCACCATTTTCAAATAGATTTTGAGCATGATTTCATTGATTAAGATTTACCTAAAATAATTTAAATGATTTTAGAAACTGTGCAGCTGTAAATTCGATGAATTGAATATCCATGATGAAATGATACAAACTCAATTGACCTCGCATACTTCTAGCTTTGATTTGATTGAATGCAATACTGGTACCACCATTTTATCTTCTGTGATGACACCACTAGACAAGACTGACAGTGGTGCTTGGGTCGGTAATACAAAGGCTTTAAGTTTATATAATTATCTCATCTACTCATAATTATTTCTTGACGTGTGATAATTGCTGTGTAAACACACAATGTGTTGATTTTTTTTTCCAACTTTCACGGAAGCGAGATTTGAAATTTGTGACACTCGTAAGCTGGCCCCCACCTGACTTTTACACTTTGTTTATACAATTGGATACAAGTTTATGCCACTCAATGTTCATGTTATCTCCCTTTGCAGTCGAAGTATGACGTAGACAAGCTACTGGCGGCTAACAGTTTTACTCAAACCTGCTTTTTTCAACTGGTCTGGCGATATGTTCAAGGGATTTAACATGTATAAATGACCATTTGTACCGGAGAATCGACGGCGGATGGCGGTATGCAGGTTTTGGCGTTACAACGAGTGGGAATTACATGGGAGGAAATCTGTTTCTCAAGAAATAGTGGTGTTATGTGGGTTTGGCGTTATAACGGAGGGCGATATAACAGGATTATATAAACTTAAGCCTTTGAATTACCGACCCAAGCACCACAAGTCAGTCTTGTCTAGTGGTGCCATCATAGCAAAAAGTCACTAATCGAAACGTCATTTCTCCGGATCGCATATATTGTTTATCAAATGACCTTTTTCACAATTTACTACTCATTTTTTAGAAAATGTCTGTCGTATGCTAACGTTACTATACAGTTAAAATTGCTTGGGCCACAGTATAGATAACATTGGTGGCACTAGTAATGTGTAATACGCCCTCGAAATCGGAAGCTAACTGACAGTCGTCAATACTTTCCTGTAGTTTCTTACCCACCATCTTACTGGGAGCTTTATCTGTGGTTCTGTGTCCATCACGTGATAATTTTGTTGACATTTAAAAAAGTATATAACATAAAAAAATTAGTAGGAGTAAGACTTAATGTTGGCGAGTTCTGTATTTCTGTACAAGAATTATCTACCTTGTATGGCAATACAGTGAAATCATCATTCATGATTAAAATGATCATTTTATATATAATTTTATAATTTCACGATTTTCAAATACCGGTACATTATGAGCATGATTAAGTTGATTAACAGTGACCTAAAATAACTCAAATGATTTTAGAAACTATGCGACTGTAAATTCGATGAATATCAATGATGAAACGATACAAACTCATTTTTACCTCGCATAGGGGAGAGCGGGGCACCATGAAATTGTTTACTGTGAAACATTTACTGTCATCAGTAGTCATGATTGTTGATTGCCAGAGGATTTTTTCCATAATAAGCTATTTTCTGAAAACAATCTACATCATATGATGCTTCCCCCCTAGTCAGTTGATACCCTGGTAATGTGTGCAACATAATGAAAAATATTTTTTTCGAATTAACAGGCATCATTTTAACAAGAATAAAGTCCTCAATTTCTGGATTTTTTTGCTGCTAATTTGGCAAATTCAGATTGACCTCCCATGTCAGTGAAATCCTCCTCATAGTCACTTGACTCTTCATGGTATGAAATTTGGTCTTCTGCATTCTCATTTTCTGAACTTTCACTGGACAGAATTATTTTCCTTACATCTTCTGTCTTCTTCTTTGATAGGATCAACTTAAGTTTCTTCAACTTGAGCTTTTGGAAAGCAGCATCTATTTCAGGCATGCTGGTAATAAGTTTACAGCCGACACTCACTCTTTTGGCATGAGGTTTTAACTGGTCATTAGCCTCTCTCTTGGTCAAGGGTTGTATTTCAATTAGCTCTTCAAAACTGTTATCTGCATCTGATGTTGAGGGTGCATGGTTGTCATCAGCTATAGTTGACTCATCAGGGGGAACTGGATTACTTTCATTTGCCTTAGAAATTATTTTGCTTGAAAACTTGTTGCCAAGAAGTCATCATCAGAGAAAACTTGGAAAATCCATATAAAATTCAAAAGAAAATGGACAACTTCTTATTACTTCTGTGGTCCATCTGCTTCCTGTCAGAGGTATGTACAGAAGAGACATCTAGGGAAGAAAATTTATAGTAAAGGAGAACAATTGGGTGGTTCATGGTATCCCACTCTCCGCTACTTAGAGCGGGTTTATTTCTAGCTCTGTTTTGATTGGATACATTACTGGTACCACCATTTTATCTTTTGTGATGACACCACCAGACAAGATTGACAGTGGTGCTTGGGCCAAAATATCGTTAACGTTGGTGGCACTAGTAATGTATAACCCACTTTCAAAATCAGAAGATAACTGATATTTATCAATACTTTCCTGTTGTTTCTTACCCGCCATCTTACTGGGAGCTTTAGCTGTGGTTCTGTGTCCGTCACATGATAATGTTGTTACTTGATGGTTTTTGGTTATCCTGGACTTAGAATGGAATAAATTACACTTTTGACACAAAGATCTGAAAATCTGTACGGAAGAATTGAAAATGCTTTCCTGTAGTTTCTTACCTGCCATCTTACTGGGAACTTTTGCTCTGGTTCTGTGTCCGTCACATGATAATATGGTTACTTTATGGTTTTTGGTAATCCTGGACTTGCAATGAATTACACTTTTCACACAAAAGTTGCTGGCATACAAGACAGAAGAATGTTGCCACTCGAGATTATCGTTTTTACAAGAGAAACAGTTTAGTGAATCTTATGAGTATTGATTTCATTTCTACTGACGAAATGTTAATAGTGCAGTGGTTTTTGGTAGCTCCTGTGTGTCTATGTCATTCCAAGCAGTCCTCACAATTAAGTCCTCTGCAGACAAGACAGAATGTTTCGATGTCTTTCGCGTCACAGGTGCAGCATTTTAAGACAGCAGAATCTATTTCTTGAGCTGAAATAGATGAAACAAGATTATATTTTCATCACATGCAAGAAAAAGTAAAGTCTGTCTCATACCAAAGTTGGACACTGAGTGACTAATGTCACATGTGTTTTTCTTTTTTAGGTCATCTGAGCTAAAGGCTCATGATGACCTATTGTGATTGTCTTTTGTATGTCGTCGTAAGTCTTCTTCTCAAGAACCAGTGGACTAATATTTTAACCAAACTTGCCATGAAGCATCCTTTGTGAAGCCGCATAAAGTTTGCGAATGAAAAAGGCCAAGGACCCATAGGGGCTCTAAAAAGGACCAAAAATGATCAAAACTTGATACATCTTGAGAAATCTTCTCATGAAGCAATGATCAGATGACTTTCAAATTTTGTAAGCATGATTGTAGTAAGTATCTACAAAGTTTACGAATGAAAACGAAATGTCCATAAAGGGTTCACCAGGGGGTGCTTGGAGAACAGAGGATACAGTTGTATACAAATGGCTTACTGATTAAAAAAATTGATTAAATTATTGTGTTATATGAGAAACTTGTTAGGAATTATATAAGGATCATTTTGACAAAATTTAGGGCCAACATCTTCACTGGAAGTTACCTGACTACCTTTATCTTTCTACACATAACGTGACAATGTAATCCTGTCAATGTTCAGTTCTCTAGCCATATGTTGAATCGAATGCCCACTTCTGACTCCTTCCACAGCTCTTTTATTCAGACCGCCATCACCTTTTGCTCTGTAGGTTATTGGTTTGTAGTTTTGGACCATTCTGTAGGAATAAATGAGTGTCTGTACACAAACTGTCATAGCAATTCATGATTACCCCTCTCCGCTACTCAGAGTGGGTTTATTCTAGCTCTGTTTTGATTGGATACAGTCCTGGTACCACCATTTTATCTTCTGTGATGTCACCGCTAGACAAGACTGACGGTGGTGCTTCGGCCATAGTATCATTAACGTTGGTGGCTGTAGTAATGTGTAACCCACATTCAAAATCAGAAGCTAACTGACATTTATCAATACTTTCCTGTATAAGTTTGTTATACCCATACCCCACCATCTCTACCTGAGAGCTTTGGCTGTGGTTCTGTGTCCGTCACGTGATAATGTTGTTACTTGATGGTTTTTGGTAATCTTTAACTTGGAATGAAATAAATTACACTTTTAACACAATATTCTGAAAATCTGTACGGAACAGTTTAAAATGTTGTTCTGTAGTTTATTACAGGCCATCTTCCTTGGAACTTTAGCTGTGGTTCTGTGTCCGTCACGCGATAATGTTGTTACTTGATGGGTTTTGGTAATCTTTAACTTGGAATGAAATAAATTACACTTTTGACACAAAGTTGTTCTGAAAACCTCTACGGAATAGTTGAAAATATTTTTCTGTAGTTTCTTACCTGCTATCTAACTTTAGCTGTGGTTCTGTGTCCATCACATGATAATGTTGTTACTTGATGGTGTTTTAAATCCTTAACTTGGAATGAAATAAATTACACTTTTGACACAAAGTTGTTCTGAAAATCTCTACGGAACAGTTTAAAATGCTTTTCTGTTGTTTCTTACCTGTCATCTAACTTTAGCTGTGTTCCTTTGTACATCACATGATAATATGGTTACTTGATGGTTTTTGGTAATCCTGGAGTTGGAATGGAATGAATTACACTTTTCACACAAATAAAGAAACAAAAGTTGCTGGCATACAGGCCAGAAGAATGTTGTTTACTTAAGATTATTGTTTTTACACGAGAAACAGTTTAGTGAATCTTTTCTGAGTATTGATTTCTCCTGATGAAATGCTAATGGTGCAGTGGTATTTGGTAGCTCCTAAGAGTGTGTGTCATTTCAAGCAGTCCTCACAATTAAGTCCTCTGCAGACAAGACAGAATGTTTCGATGTCTTTGGCGTCACAGGTGCAGCATTTTGTGACAGCAGAATCTATTTCTTGAGCTGAAAATCAGATTGAGTGAACAATATTATAATTTTCATCACATGCAACCAAATAAATAATAATGTCTGTCTCAATACCAAAGTTTGACTACTGAGTGGACTAATGTCACATGTGTTTTTCTTTTTTAGGTCATCTGAGCTAAAGGCTCATGATGACCTGTTGTGATTGTCTTTTGTATGTCATCGTAAGTCTTCTTCTCAAGAACCAGTGGACCAAAAATGGAACAAAAACTCACTGTGAAAATTTAACTCTAATGGTGTCCAAATCGGAAAATCCACGTAAAATTGAAAAGACAATGGACAACTTCTTATTACTTCTGTGGTCCATCTGCTTCCTGTCAGAGGGTTGTACAGTAGAGACATCTAGTGAAGAAAATTCATAGTAAAGGAGAACAATTGGGTGGTTCCTGGTGCCCCACTCTGCCTTACTGAAAGCAGGTTTATTTCTAGCTCTGTTTTGATTGGATACATTACTGGTACCACTATTTTATCGTCTGTGATGGCACCACTAGACAAGACTGACAGTGATGCTTAGGCCACAGTATCCTTAACGTTGGTGGCACTAGTAATGTATAACCTACTTTTGAAATCAGAAGCTAACTGACATTTATCAATACTTTCCTGTAGTTTCTTACCCACCATCTTACTGAGAGCTTTGGCTGTGGTTCTGTGTCCATCACATGATAATGTTGTTACTTGATGGTTTTTGGTAATCCTTAACTTGGAATGGATTAAATTACACTTTTGACACAAAGTTCTGAAAATCTCTACGAAGAAGATGAAAAATATCTCTCTGTAGTTTCTTACCTGCAGACAAGACAGAATGTTTCGATGTCTTTCGGTTAACAGGTGCAGCATTTTATGACAGCAAAATCTATTTCTTGAGCTGAAATAGATGAATCAAGATTATTTTTTCATCACATGCAACAAAAAATAATGTCTGTCTCATACCAGAGTTGGACACAGAGTGACTAATGTCACATGTGTTTTTCTTTTTAGGTCACCTGAGCTAAAGGCTCACGATGACCTGTTGTGATTGTCTTTTGTATGTCGTCGTTTGATTTCTTCTCAAGAACAAGGGGACCAATATTTTAATAAAACTTGGCATGAAGCATCCTTTTTGAAGCCGCATAAAGTTTGCGAATGAAAAGGTCTAGGACCTATAGGGGCTCTAAAAAGGACCAAAAATGATCAAAACTTGGTACATCTTGAGAAATCTTCTCATGAACCAATGATCAGATGACTTTAAAATTTGGTATGCATGATTGTAGTAAGTATCTACAAAGTTTACGAATGAAAATGAAATCTGTCCATAAAGGGCTCACCAGGGGGTGCTTAAAGAACAAATAGGAAACAGTTGTATACAAATGGCTTAATAATTAAAAAAATTGATTAAATTATTGTGTTATATGAGAAACTTGTTAGGAATTATATAAGGATCATTTTGACAAAATTTAGGGCCAACATCTTCACTGGAAGTTACCTGACAGCCTTTATCTTTCTACACATAACATGACAATGTAATCCTGTCAATGTTCAGGTCTCTAGCCACATGTTTAATCGAATGCCCACTTCTGACTCCTTCCACAGCTCTTTTCTTCAGACTGCCAGCAGCTTTCGCTCTGTGGGGTATTGGTGTGTAGTTTTGGGCCATTTCCTGTCGGAAGAAATGAGTATCTATACACAAAACTGACATAGCAATTCATGATCCTCCGAAACATTGTGCTGTGGCAAAATGAACCATGGTTCAATGTGCCTCAAAATTGTGGTTCATGGTGTCCAAAGGCAACCCATGGGTGTCATTGCACATTTACAGTTTTATGCACAATGATGTTTAAAAATTAAAAGCTACATAATAAGTATGACAAAATACAGTTTTAGTTTTGAATCATCAGCCATAATAACTACTGAAATGGAACAAAAACTTAGTGTGAAAATTTTACTGTAATGTTGTCCAAATCGGAAAATCCATGTAAAATTGAAAAGACAATGGAAAACTTCTTATTACTTCTGTGGTCCATCTGCTTCCTGCCAGAGGGTTGTAAAGTAGAGACATGTAGTGAAGAAAATTTATAGTAAAGGAGAACAATTGGGTGGTTGATGGTGCCCCACTCAGCCTTAATGAAAGCAGGTTTATTTCTAGCTCTGTTTTGATTGGATACAGTCCTGGTACCACCATTTTATCTTCCGTGATGTCACCAATAGACAAGACTGACAGTGGTGCTTGGGCCACAGAATCTTTATTGTTGGTGGCACTAGTAATGTGTAACCTACTTTTGAAATCAGAAGCTAACTGACATTTATCAATACTTTCCTGTAGTTTCTTACCCACCATCTTACTGAGAGCTTTGGCTGTGGTTCTGTGTCCATCACATGATAATGTTGTTACTTGATGGTTTTTGGTAATCCTTAACTTGGAATGGATTAAATTACACTTTTGACACAAAGTTCTGAAAATCTCTACGAAGAAGATGAAAATATCTCTCTGTAGTTTCTTACCTGCCATCTAACTTTAGCTGTGGTTCTGTGTCCGTCACGCGATAATGTTGTTACTTGATGGTTTTTGGTAATCCTGGACTTAGAATGGAATAAATTACACTTTTGACACAAAGATCTGAAAATATGCACGGAACAGTTAAAAATGCTTTTCTGTAGTTTCTTACCTGCCATCTTATTGGGAACTTTAGCCTTTGTTCCTGTGTTCATCACATGATAATGTTGTTACTTGATGGGTTTTGGTAATCCTGGAATGGAATGAATTACACTTTGACACAAAAGTTCTTGGCATACAGGACAGAAGAATGTTGCCACTTGAGATTATTGTTTTTACACCAGAAACATATTAGTGAATCTTCTGAATATTGATTTCTCCTGACGAAATGTTAATGGCTCAGTGATATTTCATAGCTTCTGTGTGTCTTTGTCATTCCAAGCAGTCTTCACAATTAAGTTTTCTGCAGACAAGACAGAATGTTTCGATTTCTTTCGGTTCACAGGTGCAGCATTTTATGACAGCAGAATCTATTTCTTGAGCTGAAATAGATGAATCAAGATTATTTTTTCATCACATGCAACAATAAATAAAGTCTGTCTCATACCAAAGTTGGGCACAGAGTGACTAATGTCACATGTGTTTTTCTTTTTAGTTCACCTGAGCTAAAGGCTCACAATGACCTGTTGTGATTGTCTTTTGTATGTCATCGTTTGATTTCTTCTCAAGAACAAGGGGACCAATATTTTAACCAAACTTGGCATGAAGCATCCGTTTTGAAGCCGCATAAAGTTTGCGAATGAAAAGGTCTAGGACCCATAGTGGCTCTATTGCTATATCTTGAGAAATCTTCTCATGAACCAATGATCAGATGTATGCATGATTGTAGTAAGTATCTACAAAGTTTACAAATGAAAACGAAATTTGTCCGTAAAGGACTCACCAGGGGGTGCATGAAGAACAGAGGATACAGTTGTATACAAATGGCTTAATGATTAAAAAATTGATTGAATTTTTGTGTTATATGAGAAACTTGTTAGGAATTATATAAGGATGATTTTGACAAAATTTAGGGCCAACATCTTCACTGGAAGTTACCTGACTATCTTTACCTTTCTACACATAATGTGACAATGTAATCCTTTCAATGTCCAGGTCTCTAGCCATATGTTGAATGGAATGCCCACTTCTGACTCCTTCCACAGCTCTTTTATTCAGACCGCCATCACCTTTTGCTCTGTAGTTTATTGGTTTGTAGTTTTGTACCATTTTGTAGGAATAAATGAGTGTTTGTACACAAAACTGACATAGCAATTCATGATTACCCCTCTCAGCTACTCAGAGTGGGTTTATTCTAGCTCTGTTTTGATTGGATACAGTCCTGGTACCACCATTTTATCTTCTGTGATGTCACCGCTAGACAAGACTGACGGTGGTGCTTCAGCCATAGTATCATTAACGTTGGTGGCAGTAGTAATGCGTAACCCACCTTCAAAATCAGAAGCTAACTGACATTTATCAATACTTTCCTGTAGTTTCTTACCCACCATCTTACTGAGAGCTTTGGCTGTGGTTCTGTGTCCGTCACGTGATAATGTTGTTACTTGATGGTTTTTGGTAGTCTTTAACTTGGAATGGATTAAATTACACTTTTGACGCAAAGTTCTGAAAATCTCTACGAAGAAGATGAAATATCTCTCTGTAGTTTCTTACCTGCCATGTCATTTCAAGCAGTCCTCACAATTAAGTCCTATGCAGACAAGACAGAATGTTTCCATGTCTTTCACGTCACAGGTGCAGCATTTTGTGACAGCAGAATCTATTTCTTGAGCTGAAATAGATTAAACAATATTATATTTTCATCACATGCAACAAAAAATAATGTCTGTCTCATACCAAAGTTTGACACAGAGTGACTAATGTCACATGTGCTTTTCTTTTTTAGGTCACCTGAGCTAAAGGCTCATGATGACCTGTTGTGATTGTCTTTTGTATGTCGTCGTAAGTCTTCTTCTCAAGAACCATGGACCAATATTTTAACCAACTTGCCATGAAGCATCCTTTGTGAAGCCACATAAAGTTTGCGAATGAAAAGGTCTAGGACCCATAGGGGCTCTAAAAAGGACCATAAATGATCAAAACTTGGTACATTTTGAGAAATCGTCTCATGAACCAATGATCAGATGACTTTCAAATGTTGTATGCATGATTGTAGTAAGTATCTACAAAGTTTACAAATGAAAACAAATATTGTCCATAAAGGGTTCACCTGGGGGTGCTTGAAGAACAGAGGATACAGTCGTATACAAATGGCTTAATGATTAAAAAATTGATTGAATTTTTGTGTTATATGAGAAACTTGTTAGGAATTATATAAGGATCATTTTGACAAAATTTAGGGCCAACATCTTCACTGGAAGTTACCTGACTACCTTTATCTTTCTACACATAACATGACAATGTAATCCTGTCAATGTTCAGGTCTCTATCTGCATGTTGAATTGAATGCCCACTTCTTACTCCTCCCACAGCTCTTTTCTTCAGAGTGCCAGCAGCTTTCGCTCTGTGGGGTATTGGTGTGTAGTTTTGGGCCATTTCCTGTCGGAAAAAATGAGTATCTATACACAAAACTGACATAGCAATTCATGATCCTCCAAAACATTGTGCTGTGGCAAAATGAACCATGGTTCAATGTGCCTCAAAATTGTGGTTCATGGTGTCCAAAGGCAACCCATGGGTGTCATTGCACATTTACAGTTTTATGCACAATGATGTTTAAAAATTAAAAGCTACATAATAAGTATGACAAAATATAGTCATCAGCCACAATTTTCTCTAATATTAACTACTAGAATGGAACAAAAACTTAGTGTGAAAATTTTACTGTAATGGTGTCCAAATCGGAAAATCCATGTAAAATTGAAAAGACAATGGACAACTTCTTGTTACTTCTGTGTCTCCATCTGCGTTCCTTCCGAAGGGTTGTACAGTAGACACATCTAGTGAAGAAAATTCATAGTAAAGGAGAACAATTGGGTGGTTCCTGGTGCCCCACTCTGCCTTACTGCAAGTAGGTTTATTTCTAGCTCTGTTTTGATTGGATACATTACTGGTACCATTATTTTATCATCTGTGATGGCACCACTAGACAAGACTGACAGTGATGCTTGGACCACAGTATCGTTTACGTTGGTGGCACTAGTAATGTATAACCCACTTTCGAAATCAGAAGCTAACTGACATTTATCAATACTTTCCTGTAATTTCTTACCCACCAACTTACTGAGGGCTTTGGCTGTGGTTCTGTGTCCATCACATGATAATGTTGTTACTTGATGGTTTTTGGTAATCCTTAACTTGGAATGGATTAAATTACACTTTTGACACAAAGTTCTGAAAATCTCTACGAAGAAGATGAAAATATCTCTCTGTAGTTTCTTACCTGTCATCTAACTTTAGCTGTGGTTCTGTGTCCGTCACGCGATAATGTTGTTACTTGATGGTTTTTGGTAATCCTGACTTAGAATGGAAATAAATTACCACTTTTGACACAAAGATCTGAAAATATGCACGGAACAGTTAAAAATGCTTTTCTGTAGTTTCTTACCTGCCATCTTATTGGGAACTTTAGCCTTTGTTCCTGTGTTCATCACATGATAATGTTGTTACTTGATGGGTTTTGGTAAACCTGGAATGGAATGAATTACACTTTGACACAAAAGTTCTTGTCATACAGGACAGAAGAATGTTGCCACTTGAGGTTATTGTTTTTACACCAGAAACATATTAGTGAATCTTCTGAATATTGAGATTTCTCCTGACGAAATGTTAATTGGCTCAGTGATATTTCATAGCTTCTGTGTGTCTTTGTCATTCCAAGCAGTCTTCACAATTAAGTTCTCTGCAGACAAGACAGAATGTTTCGATGTCTTTCGGTTCACAGGTGCAGCATTTTATGACAGCAGAATCTATTTCTTGAGCTGAAATAGATGAATCAAGATTATTTTTTCATCACATGCAACAAAAAATAAAGTCTGTCTCATACCAAAGTTGGACACAGAGTGACTAATGTCACATGTGTTTTTCTTTTTAGGTCACCTGAGCTAAAGGCTCACGATGACCTGTTGTGATTGTCTTTTGTATGTCGTCGTTTGATTTCTTCTCAAGAACAAGGGGACCAATATTTTAATAAAACTTGGCATGAAGCATCCTTTCTGAAGCCGCATAAAGTTTGCGAATGAAAAAGTCTAGGACCTATAGGGGCTCTAAAAAGGACCAAAAATGATCAAAACATGGTACATCTTGAGAAATCTTCTCATGAACCAATGATCAGATGACTTTCAAATTTTGTATACATGATTGTAGTAAGTATCTACAAAGTTTACGAATGAAAATGAAATCTGTCCATAAAGGGCTCACCAGGGGGTGCTTAAAGAACAAATAGGAAACAGTTGTATACAAATGGCTTAATTAATTTAAAAAAATTGATTAAATTATATTGTGTTATATGAGAAAGTTGTTAGGAATATTATAAGGATCATTTTGACAAAATTTAGGGCCAACATCTTCACAAGGGAAGTTACCTGACTAACCGTTATCTTTCTACACATAACGTGACAATGTAATCCTGTCAATGTTCAGGTCTCTAGCCACATGTTTAATCGAATGCCCACTACCGACTCCTTCCACAGCTCTTTTCTTCAGACTGCCATCAGCTTTTGCTCTGTGTGTTACTGGTTTGTAGTTTTGGACCATTTCCCTGCAGGAAGAAATGTGTATCTATACACAAAACTGACATAGCAATTCCTCATCCTCTGAAACATTGTGCTGTGGCACAATGAACCATGGTTTAATGTGCCTCAAAATTGTGATTCATGGTGTCCAAAGGCAACTTTAGGTGTCATTGCACGTTTACAGTTTTATGCACAATGATGTTTAAGAATTTAAAGCTACATAATAAGTATGACAAAATACACTTTTAGTTTTGAATCATCAGCAACAATTTTCTCTAATATTTACTGCTAAAATGAAACAAAAACTTACTATGAAAATTTTACTGTAATGGTGTCCAAATCGGAAAATCCATGTAAAATTGAAAAGACAATGGACAACTTCTTATTACTTCTGTGGTCCATCTGCTTCCTGTCAGAGGGTTGTACAGTAGAGACATCTAGGGTATAAAATTTATAGTAAAGAAGAACAATTGGGTGGTTCATGGTGCCCCACTCTGCGCTACTCAGAGTGGGTTTATTCTAGCTCTGTTTTGATTGGATACATTACTGGTACCACCATTTTATCTCTTTTGTGACATCACCACTAGACAAGACTGACAGTGGTGCTTGGGCCACAGTATCGTTAACATTGGTGGCACTAGTAATGTGTAACCCACCTTCGAAAACAGAAGCTAACTGACATTTATCAATACTTTCCTGTAGTTTCTTACCCACCTTCTTACTGAGAGCTTTATCTGTGGTTCTGTGTCCGTCACGTGATAATGTTCTTACTTCATGGATTTTTGTAATCCTGGACTTGGAATGGAATAAATTACACTTTTGACACAAAGTTCTGAAAATCTCTATGGAGCAGTTGAAAATGTTATTCTGTTGTTTCTTACCTGCCATCTTACTGGGAACTTTAGCTGTGGTTCTGTGTCCATCACATGATAATGTTGTTACTTGATGGTTTTTGGTAATCCTGGACTTGGAATTGAATAAATTACAATTTTGACACAAAGTTCTGAAAATCTCTACGGAGCAGTTGAAAATGTTATTCTGTTGTTTCTTACCTGCCATCTTACTGGGAACTTTAGCTGTGGTTCTGTGTCCATCACATGATAATGTTGTTACTTGATGGTTTTTGGTAATCCTGGACTTGGAATTGAATAAATTACAATTTTGACACAAAGTTCTGAAAATCTCTACGAAAAAGTTAAAAATATCTCTCTGTAGTTTCTTACCTGCCATCTAACTTTAGCTGTGGTCCTGTGTCCATCACATGATAATGTTGTTTATTTGATGGTTTTTGGTAATCCTGGACTTGGAATGGAATAAATTACACTTTTGACACAAAGATCTGAAAATATACACGGAACAGTTGAAAATGCTTTTCTGTAGTTTCTTACCTGCCATCTTACTGAGAGCTTTGGCTTTGGTTCTGTGTCCGTCACATGATAATGTTGTTACTTGATGGGTTTTGGTAATCCTGGACTTGGAATGGAATGAATTACATTTTTGACACAAAAGTTCCTGGCATACAGGACAGAAGAATGTTGCCACTCGAGATTATCGTTTTTACACGAGAAACAGTTTAGTGAATCTTCTGAGTATTGATTTCTCCTGATGAAATGTTAATGGTGCAGTGGTATTTAGTAGCTCCTAAGTGTCTATGTCATTCCAAGCAGTCCTCTCAATTAAGTCCTCACCAGGCAAGACAGAATGTTTCCATGTCTTTCGTGTCACAGGTGCAGCATTTTGCGACAGCAGAATCTATTTCTTGAGCTGAAAAAGAAGAAACAGTTTAGTGAATCCTCTGAGTACTGATTTCTCCTGATGAAATGTTAATAGTGCAGTGGTGTTTGGTAGCTCCTAAGTGTCTATGTCATTCCAAGCAGTCCTCACAATTAAGTCCTCTGCAGGCAAGACAGAATGTTTTCATGTCTTTTGCGTCACAGGTGCAGCATTTTGCGACAGCAGAATCTATTTCTTGAGCTGAAATAGATGAAACAAAATTATATTTTCATCACTTGCAACAAAAAATAAAGTCTGTCTCATACCAAAGTTTGACACTGAGTGACTAATGTCACATGTGTTTTTCTTTTTTAGGTCACCTGAGCTAAAGGCTCATGATGACCTGTTGTGATTGTCTTTTGTATGTCGTCGTAAGACATCTTCTCAAGAACCAGTGAACCAATTTTAACCAAACTTGGCATGTAGCATCCTTTGTGAAGCCGCATAAAATTTGTGAATTCTTCTCAAGGACTAGTGTACTTATTTTCAACTAATCATGACTATGGTGGCTGATTTCTGTCATTTTCTTATTTCGCGTTGTTGCAGCGACATACCAGTAATTATGGTCTTTTCGGCCTGCTTATTATTGTCTTTTTAGTGACATAACAAAAGGACAAAACTATCCAAAGTGAAATAACAAAAACATAAAGTTGCTATTTAGGATGGCGAATTAATTTATCCCACTATTTATCGACTTTTCTTAGTGACAACCCACTAATATCGTCCTTTTCCCTCCCTAATGATTGTCTTCATGGCGCAAAACTCTGCTAATTACTTGTTTTATTATCTTTTCACCCCTCTATTCATAATTTTTTCTCCCTGCTATTTATCATTTTTTCGTAGCAACAACCCGCTAATTGTCTTTTTTGCCTTGACAATTATGGATAGTCTACTCATGCCTCAGTATCGTACAGTTTATGAGGAATGTCATGTGATCACTGTCAAGGCATTGGGCCTCTTGTCAGAATATATGTACTGGGGGATTTATCTAAAAAATAATTATAACTCGAGACTATGAAATTATAAAAACTTATAAACTCTGAAGATAAAACTTAATTTTCACAATTAAATAAAAAAAAATATATATGCAAAACCTAGTAATTTCAAACATAAATTTACAAATAATCTTTATTTTCAAATAAACATTGATAACTGTTAACAGTATTCACCAAGATTTTTAAGACAAAATTATCACATTCTTTGAGAAAAATCGTTTTAATGACCCCAGCCTGAAAGGGCTGCCGGAGCATCTAGTGTTTGGATCGTCTGTCTGGCTGTCTGTTTTTCTGTCCAGCTTACATATAAACTGCAATATTTCAAGTTTAGATTGTGATATAGTAACCAAACATAGACTGTAAGTTCATCTAAGGGTTGCTCACACTTCACTGACATCACATGCCCCTGGGGTGGGGTCATTGTAAGATGTAGGACATTGCAATATTTAAAGTATACATATTATTTGCCGGCATAGAAATTTGTTGGGACAGGGGTCATTTGTGTTTCACTAACACATCTTGATTATAATTTTGTTTCAAGTGTCCTAAACTTGACAAGTTTTCCGTTACAGTGCTATACATTTTTCTAACACCTACCTACTGCCGTATTGGGTACATGCCGACTACGCCATTTCCAACATGCGTATGTGCACTCCTTTAATTTTACAAAAATTGTAATGTTTGCTCTTCCCAATCCTTCTTCAGTGGCACTTTACTAATTATGTGACTCTATTCTTCATATAAACATCATTAAATCTTTATTAACCTTTCAAACCCTAAGTATGTAGATGGTATATGTGCTTTTCTATTATTCAGACAGGTCTTCTATGACATTTAGGGTTTAAAGGGTTGTCAAGCCGTCTTATCACAGTTTAATAGAATTTTAACCATGGAAAAACATAAAAATTCATTATATAAATCTAGACCTAGAATCTAATTTTATTTTTAACTTTCTGAGTCTTAGAATTCAAAAGTTTTTTTTAGGCTCAAATGAGCTATTGTGATCACTCCCTGTCTGGCGTCCATCTGGAAATTTTTCATATTTTTGACTTCTACTCTGAAACCGCTGAAGGGATTTTGACGAAACTTGACAGGAATTGAAAAAATGAATTGTTTCTGAGTGATCTACGTGGATGTATGATTCCAGTTTGTATTTTTTTTTTATCGAAATCAGAATATTAATTTTTGAGGGTTTGAGGTCTTTTCAGACTTTGTCATTTTAATTCATTTTTGCATGATTTCCTCAATTATCTCCCCTTGTTTTCACTTTGATGCATTTATTTAATATGTTTCATCAGCGTCGGAAGCAAATTGAAAGTGGGGGGCTAAACCAACTTAAAACACATACACACGCCAGAAACGTCTATGTCCTATGTCTATATTTGCAAAAAAGTGGGGGGGGGGCTAAGCCCCCCCTAGCCCCCCTGGTTCCGACGCCTATGTGTTTTACTTGTAATTAGGTGAAGAAAAAAAAATTAATTTCTAGAATTTTTTATAAATTTTTTAGGACTGCAAAAAAGAGCTTTTGTTTCAAAACTACTGGCGGAATTTTGGCGAAACTTTACAGGAAGCAAGTACTCAAGGTCTTCTACCATGTTTGTAGTTTTCAGCCAGATTGGCCCAATGATGGATATGGGGGCGGGGGTAAAAATGTCCCATAAGGTACCCCTCTTTAAAAATCCTCTTCTCCAGAACTGCTACATGAATTGAAAGATTGTTTTTGAGTGATCTACATGAATATATGATTCAAGGTTGTGTTTTTCATAGAAATCAGAATATTAATTCTTGACACAAGTCTTATCAGACTTTGTCATTTTCATTCAAGTTTACAAGATTTCCTTAATTATCTCCCCTTGCATTCACTATGATGCTTACAATTCATGTGTTTTACTTGTATATAAGTGAAGAAATGTTTTTGTGAAGAATTTTGCTGAAATGTAATTGTTATATATTTTTGTTAATGTCTTAAAACTGCAATATGTTTCTTGGCAAGATCAGCCTACATGTACATATTCTTCTTGGTCTTTCCACATTTGTAGATGGTTCTCAGGTGAGTGAGTGAGGCCCTCTTCGGTTTCTTGTTTTGATTTACATTCTATATATATTTTTATGTGTTGAATACTCCCTAGGTCTATAAAACTTAGACAACACATTCATTAACATAGATCTATAATCTATAACCCCTAAACTTATGTGTAACTGTAAATAAATTTGTGATATCTATATTTTTCAATAATTACTCCAAAAATAAGTAGAATCTAGTAAAAAGTACAAAATAATTAATAATGCATTAATCAATCAATTAAAAGGGGCATTAGCTGTGTTTACATCCAAAAAATATTTTGATTTTCTCTGCATTTTCTACTTATATATGATGTACAATAACATTAAGACGTATACTCGGACATAACAAAACTTTGTTTTTTTTCCTCTGTATTTTGTGGAAAAATGAGGTCAGATCCTGTATGGTATTCATGTACAAATAGTTTGATTGAATTTATCAGTTGCAAGTGAAAAAGTGCCAAACCTGGGTTTCGAAAATAATTTTCACGAACTATATATGGATTTAAAAAAAAATGTTTTACTCATACTTTAAAAGAGTTCAAAAAGATGTGTAATTTGATATATCACAAGCCATATTTTGTATTGTTATCTTTCGTACTTACGTTCACTGTTCTGTTGTAAGAGTTATCTTTCTTTATGTTTTTAAAGTAACATATCCATTGTATCTTTGATTCAACAAGACAATGTTAGACCAAATGCTTGCCAGTTGTATTATTTTAATCAATTATTTGCATGATTTGTAAATTGTGTTCAACAGTTTTAGTACAGTGAAAGCTATCTTGAGAGGCAATTACCATCTGCCACTGAAATGTGGTCAGAACTCTCAGTACAGGTGGTCTCCCAAAAGAGGTTCTGTATAGAGAATTACTTGTGCAAGTGGTTCTCTCTAGACAGGTTTTTATATATTAGTATATTATCTCAATGTGTGAATCACTACTGCTAATATTTCTCTGTCGGTGTTTTTTGGGGTTTTTTTTTTCAGGGAAACTCTGTGGCAGGATTGGGAAACTATTGATTTGTCTGCCTCTGTCAGTACAGTTAAAAGTTTTGGTTAAAAATTTTGAAGTTGCTCATTAATTACTTAATAATCATTTCATTTGAGGATATATATTGTTCATGTTGATTCATCAGATATCTCAGATTATGCTCGTTTATTTATATATTTATCCCGTGTAGTATATGATTATGCATTCATTTCCCAGAACACACATATTTAAATATATTTCCTACTCAAAATAAGATGTGTTTAAGACACACTGTACAACTGAGAAGTAAGCCATTTCTAAAGATTTTAAAAGATCCATAATAACTCTGGTAAAGATAGTGAAACTTGTATATAAAGACCTCCTTCGGGACACAACAAAACCAGTCTTTATAGGGAGGTGGTCTTTATATAAAGGTTGATTT
Source organism: Atrina japonica (assembly GCA_030159075.1). NCBI lineage: Eukaryota > Metazoa > Mollusca > Bivalvia > Pterioida > Pinnidae > Atrina > Atrina japonica. The sequence continues at coordinate 12,816 of BROG01001620.1, read as the reverse complement.
GTACACTTGATTTTACCTTTTACTTATTGCTGTATATAAGCCGGCCTGACTCAGTCGGTAGCATGCTTGACTTTTGATTGTAATTTGTTACCGCTATTTCTTAGAAAGTACTGAAGGGATCTACTGGAAATTTGACATGAAGGTTCCCCATGAGGTCTAGTTGCGCATATTACATTTTCAATGAGATTGGAATCCAACATGGCTGACAGGCGGCCATCTTGGATTTTGACCAAAGAAAGTTTGCTGAGCTGAGCTTCACCAGATAATATTCGACCCAGTAATATATTTATATGGTTGTATGTTATATAGGTTATGTTGTGGTATGACTTGATGCCGTGAAATTCATTTAAATGTAGAAAATCATGAGATTTAACAGAGTTTTGCATTAACATTAAATTATTTGGCAGGTATCCAGGGGTTTTTTAGAGTTTTTCATTTTTGGATGTGTGAATATCATTCTTACCAGGAACCTAGGCATTAGTTGGCAAATTAAAATTTGATAATTTTAATGAACAACAAATGCTAGACCGTTTTTTTTTTAACTCCAGTGATCAGAACAACGCCATAGAACATGAAGTCTTTCACCACCTCTGGTCAGCATTGGTTCAAGCACCCTCGACCCTAACTGATTCTGTGAGAGAGTTTGCAATGTTTACTTGCCGAAAGCCTGTAGTCACTTTTCCTGAGTACACACTGGGTTCTATCTTTCATTATTTAAAAATTATCACTACCATGTAACAGAAAAGTGTTGTATGTGGCTTATAACACTGTTTAAACAAGAAAACAAGTTACTTCTGGAGATAACCCATTTACCCCTAAAAACGCATTTGGACTGGTCTAAGTCATTTATTTTATAGAAGAGTCCATTGTTTTTCAGGTGGTCGAGGGGTTGAGTAGTTCAGCAGCTGTATCAGCATACTATAAAATGACCAAGACATTTTGTAAGGAGAATTGGGTTAGAAATGACCCCATTCTTTATCTATCCAAGATGCCATATATAATTTTTGTACTAAAAATATCATATCGTAAGTTGTGATTCATTACTAAATCATGTGTTAAAAATGTGATGTGAGATTCTTATTTATGCAATTGTAATTCGTGTACAACGTTATTTTGTATTTATTTATATTAAAATGTTACCACTGATATGTCACTAATTGTTTTTTTTTTTTCCTGTTCACATTTCAAAGACCAAATTTAATTTTTTTTTCAATCTCATAGATGGGGTAGTTAGGCAAAAATGATATTGATGCTTTTTAACTCATTAGCCCCTGAAAAACAATGGACTCTTCTGTAAATCAATGACTTGGACCAGTCCAAATATGTTTTTAGGGGTAAATGAGTTAAATGTACATGACATCATGTTGCTACACCAGTAATCAGCAGTATAACGGTATTTTTTTTTTAATGAAATGTCTTCTTGGATTTGAAATATGAGATCAGTCATATCAGCGATGTATAAAGCTAATAGTAAATATATTAGCTTTATATATCTCTGGTCATATCAAAAAGCTTTACTGGTGTATGGTCATTGATGCATTGATAACTCTTACGTGTATACATTCTGTATGAGAAACCAATTCTAAGGCAATAGAATATTTTTACTTCGGTCTACACTCGGCTAAGCGCTTGTACGACTTGGCCATTTTGGATACGAGTTGCGATAGGTACGCTTTGACTGTCTCCCTTCAGATTATCTTCTGGGAATAAATTCTTATGTTGATGGCATAGTCTTGAATCTTCAGATAATAAAATCTGAAATATTGGGGCTTCCGAGCATCCGGGTATCTCTCGAAGCGTCACTAGTAACGGGCACTTCTGGGGTGAAATGTCTCTTGACAACAAGCTTACCGAATGAGAAATGGGCATAATATAAACGAGTTTATCGGACAGAAACGACTTGTTTTTATATATTTCACTTTGTTGGATCGCTTTTTCATGATTTGTATTTCAACATATCTACTGAATAATTAAAAAAAAATAAAAATTAAATTTATTCGTAAAAATAGTAACTCAACACGGTTTTTCTGTCAAGACATTTTTTTCACTAAATTATTTAAGTTGCAGAATTACCGTGTAGGCCTATAAATAAGAAATTAATAAAACAAAAATTAATGCGATTTATTTCAGCTATGTTTATTCGAAGAAAAAAAATCATATATCGTTAAAAGTTTAATTTGATTGTAAAGTATTTTAAAATCAATCGGACATGCGCTCAAATATGAAAATTTAGGATATCAAGTTTTGATTTCATAATTTTCCGTTTAAGTATTCTGTAAATTACACGTTATTTTGAGTTATGATATCATATAATTCTCCTATGTCAACATTAATACCTGTAACAAATAATCAACCACGCAAAAAATGAAAAAAAATATTTCAGCGATATAAAATGCCTGTAGGACTGTAAATATCGTTGATTTAATATGTCTAAACATGGGACCATAAAAATTCAACTTTCAGTTTATAACTTTTTCATATAAGTCGGTAGGATTGATTTTAGTCTATTTTATTTTAACATCTATAGGTGTTAACATGTTTTAAAACAATGCAAAATATCAACTGAACATTTATTTATTTATTTATTTATTTATTTTATTTATTTATTTATTTATTTATTTATTTACTTATTAAAACTATTATTCAAATCATCTTTATATACTTTTTTTTAGAAAATGAACTTTTGAAATGGTCTTTTTCATGTAGGTCAACAATAAAGACAACTCGGTATTCACGCTTTGACGATTTTCACACCTCCATCCAGTTCAGGTACAGAGTCAGGAGATAAAAGATGCCGACAAACTTCGGCTTACAGTATTTTATGACTACGTGGGGTGTAATACACGGTCCCATAATTAAAACACTAAATACTTATTCCTACCAATGCAAATTGAAGTAGGATATTATAATCGTTGTCGATAAAGATCATTGCTTTTTGACATCGCAATCCGTTGAAAATTACAACTAAGGCAACCCAAAACACATAAAATATATTGTAAAATTAAAACAAGTTTCATATTCGAAATATAGAATTATACATTTCAAATAATCCAATAATAGATCAACGTTTTAGATTTCGTTTTACTGATATAATGATGACTTCAGTAGCAGTAGTCGTATGTAAACTACGTGTAACCACTTGAACCCAGTAGTAATGTGTATGATTACATTTTCAAAATTCGGGGAACTAACACCAGCGATATATAAAGCTAGCATAGCTTTAGCTGCTAATACGCAAAAAATCTAAGAACCCAAATTTCTGATTATGAGTTACTAAACTTATCGTTTGTTGAGTGTGTCAATTTATCTTGACTGAACAATGCACCTTTATCTTTAAAATAGACAGAATGGGTTTAGTTTTTTGATAGAACCTGTAGGTGTCACCTTTTGATGGTTGTCCGCCGTGCATTTTAGAACTTCGCCAAGCGGTCTTCCTTATGGTGCAGAGGTCATGGGTCGTTTCCCCAAATTAGTATCTGGACTTGTCCAGCTGATAACGCAATTGTTATCTATTTCTTTGTCCTGGATCAGATACGGAGGGTACAAGTCCATTGTACAGACTAAAATATGTGACATTTCATTATTAACTCTGGGCGTATCAATATCTTATGTATAAACATTTCTTGAAAGAACGTTAAATTATATAAACATGTAGAATAGCAATATCATGTTATCACCTTTTGATTTACCAGAAGTTTTACCTAAAAGTGACTTGGAATGTGATAATTTCTCACTTTTTGGTAAATCATAGTAGCCAAAAGTGGAAATAGTCAGAATTGCGAAATCAACGGCACGGAAGTGGATAGGAAAACCTAGACTTGGGAAGATGAATCAACGGATGGTCGCGCATTTTAGCGTAATTTCAATTTTGAAAAACAAAAGAAAATATTTTCAAACAGTTGCGAGCTTGTCCATAATGTAACCACTAGTCTCAAATTTCGTTGCCGCTATCTGGTGGATCGGAGTTCGTCATCATTGATGAACGAGAATATTTGTAAAATTTTAAATATGTATGGATTTTTTCAAATATTAATGAAACAAGAGATACACATCTCGGGTTAAACACATAAACCTGTGTTGAAAGGCGTAAACACCTGAGTACATTTACAGTAAACTTTTCTGACAATTTCGCTAACTGAATATATATGTCTTAAATTCTTACTCTGTGACGTACCGTCTATGAAATGGGAGATTCTTTGTAAAATGTCAAAAGATTTTGTTATTTGTCTTCCGAAGCCATCTGCATCTTTAATAGATAAATAAAAAAATAAATGAAACTTATTTAGCACCGCGTTGAACACAAACCGAATAATCGATTATGATAGTCTGTTTAATCAGTGAATACTTGCTCTGCCGTGGTTTATTTCTGCGTGACTGCTTAAAGCCTCTCGTCCGAGCGAAATGTTTAACAGTGTGTATGTTTATGTCCCTGCTTGAGTGGTCCGTATTTCCAATGTTTTTTTATTATTTTTTTTTTATTTAAATACCACTACACTTTTACAATCTGGCGAAGGTTACCAAACTCTACAACCTAGATCATTTACCATCCATCAGGCATAGAGCTGTGTGGACGTGAAGAGATGAAATTTCATTTCTGAAAATCTAGCACGACCGGAGATCGAACCAGGGACCTTCTTGTTGAAGATCTGGCGCTGTAAGAACTGAGCCAGTGTAATGTATAGTCCATATATCGATCATAATGACGTCACGAGGAATCGGTATCGGGATTCACAGTATTACCTGACTACGAGTGACCTATTTATATACGTCATCTACCTGAATATAACTCAATTCATAGGTGGATGACTTTACATTTCGAAATAGACCGGATCGATAAGTTTCGGTTTCCTCTTACAGTTTCGGGAAAACTGTGCTGCCTTCGCATAACATCGAGAAATGTTGATAATAATTGGAAGATAGATTTAGCGAAGTCAGATTGTTGAAACTTTTGTCGACTGCGAACACAGGTAAGTGGAGTGAGCTTGTGTTTATTCTCTCCGTAGAAACGTAGATTTGTTTGTTTTGAAACGTACATGTTTCACATTTCAAAATGACATGATTCTGTTCAATACTGAATAAATGTACTAACTTGTATTGACCTAGTTTGGACAACTCAAGCCGTGTACACGTTTACTATATGCAAAACTTGTTTACCTGGTTAAACACCATTTATCCGGTGGGTTTTTGTCTCAGCGTATATTGATTACAAACAGTGTAAACATACACACCGTAACCCTAAAGTATTCATGAAACTGATTACGGACAGATTCTCAAAATGGACAATAGAAATAAAAAATCGTTTACTCGCATGTTGTATTTATGGGATTTGCGACAAATTAATCATATCAGCGTTTAACAATTGAAACGGGTGGATGCGTGTGCAACCATACGGAAAAATTCTTCACATTGTTTAGATAACAATTTCTGACTTGCCAACCTTGAAAAATTTTCATGGGGGGATATTTTTCAATCTCTTTGGGGAGACTCTAAATTTTAGTAAGAATTAATAGGAAAATTTTAATTTTTCACGCGGGAGATATGCATTTTGCTTGAAGAAATAATAAAAATTTTACATAAAAATTGGGACGGTCTGCCTATTTATATGGGAGACTTGGCAAATATGCAATTTTGGTTTGCGAACTACGCGCTCTTACATTTTTTTTCTTCATAGAAATTGGATCCGTCAACATTGATTAAAACTTCCGTCAGACAAGGAATTACAGCATATTATGATAATGTACCATTTGCTTTATCATTTCTGGTTAAAAGAATTCTGTAAGGTAATGTCCAATGAACGGACCAGAAATCTTCCATTCTTCCAATTTATTCCCCCATTACACCAATAATTCTATTTCGCTCTACTTTAATGAAATACTTTATTTTCTTCACGTTTCATTCTATTTGTGTACAATTCCTTACTAACCACCTTTATAAACAATGTATCTGATTTGCAGTGGAAAAGGTAGATGATTTAAAATAAGCAAGTTACCTTTTTTCAAATCCCTAAATTTAGATTTTGATTCACGATGTTGTAAAGTATTTTGTATAATAAATAAATTGAAAAAAATATTGTTTAACCCAATGGACCGATATAAATAAATGTCACAACATCAGTTGCCATGGTGATGCTGTTCAAACACACACACACACAAACACACACACACACACACACATACCATCTAATGTTTAGAATTGCAAGTGCACACGCACCCGACATACATTTATAGAAATGTTGTGATCAAAACGGAACTTTTAAAATAATGAAAAAAACAGTTAAAATCTTTAAAAAATCATTCAAAGTCTTCAAATCTCCTCATCATACGATGAATGATCAAAAGTTACAAGAAATTCGGATAAACACGCACGAAATGTAAATGCCACACCTTTCTGTGTTACAAACATGTATATGTAATGTATTGATCGGTCTGAAATATGTTCACACATGACAGAGTAATCAATTTATAGATAAATCTTTACGTGCACAAGGAACTTATTAAGTAAACTTGGTAAAATATGGTGGATGAATATTCTATAGATATTTTCTGTGTATGTACGTGTACGCACGCTCAGACGCGGAATATTGCATAATGTTAATATTTGACGTTTTGTTTGAATTGTGTTTTAGACGATAATAAACAATTTCTTTGTTAGATGGTAGGCCTAGCAGCATAAGGTGTGGTAGCGGGGTTCTCCAAATAGAACTCTACGAATAATGAGAGCCGGCCTGGCTCAGTTGGTAGCGCGCTCGACTCTTGATCGTGAGGTCGTGAGTTCGAGTCCAGCCGGAGGCAGGTTGGTTGAAATCCTGTCTGTCGGATGAGACAGTAAAAACCGTGGTCCCGTGTCACAGTAGGTGTCGGCACGTTAAAGAACCCTCACTGCTCAATGGCCGTAAGTGCCGAGCATAGGCCAAAATTTGAAGCCCTTCACCGGCATTTGGTGACGTCTCCATATGAGTGAAATATTCTTGAGTGGGACGTTAAACAACAATAAACAAACAAACAAACGAACAATGATGACTTCATGTAATACAATATTCACATGTATTTACAACAGTGTAAGATGATTCTCTTGAAATAAGATTTGGAACAATGCTTATCGATGACAATTGAATGTTTAAGAGATATCGCTTGACTGATAATGGAATGTTTTTGAGATATCAATTGATCTATGTAAGATCATATTCCGATGTAGCGTAAAATTCTGCTACCCGTGAAAAACTGATTTCTGCATGCGCGAGAAATAGAAGTTTCGTTTTATGATTTCTGGTCATAAAAACTTGCTACCACAAAGCTTCCGGGTGAAAATCTACTCGTCTAACAACCAGTTTTAAGTTTTTAGTCAAGTAGAATCTACACTGTTGTTTAACTTCCTGCTTCTCGAAAAATACAGGACGAAAATACATGGTTCCCCTTAATGAGACTCGACGAATGGTAGTTCAGATTGGTTTAAAGGAGGTTTGACATTCGGAACTCATCGGCGTTATTCGTATATATCTAAAAATATGGACCAACATCGGATATTCCGGAATTGAATGTGTTATGTATATTTTTGTAATGTAGATAAATTTCTTTTTAATTGGAACGTCATAACAAAATCCATTTCGCATAATATAATTTTTATTTGACTATAACCATGATGATGTGCTTGTTCCGGGCACCTCAAAGGCGGTTTTTTCCCTAATAATCTATTTGAAAATAATCTGAACCATCACATTAAAGGTGGTTGCTGTTCTACAGTACCTTGGGTTTTCTGTCATATTTGTCAAATACAAATTTCAACGCCTTCTTTGCCCCTGTAGAAGTCTTGTTTTTCATTGGCACTGTAAAAATATATCTCGAGAAAACGTCTTGCAAAAACCAAAATGTATTTTACACCGTCGTTGTAACTTCCAAAGATTTTGATATCCATTAAATCGCCATCCCACTGACTGTCGATACCTTCTACTATGACACGACGTCTAGTAAACTTTCTTTGAACTCTTTTTTTTGTAATGAATAAGCATCTTTATCGGCTAAAAATTGTCGTATTTTAGTCAAACTTATGCTAAATTTCCCACCTTTTATCACCCATTGGTAAATTTATTTTGGTCCACTGAAAGAAGCAGAATGTTTTGGGTCTGTCCATATACTATTGCGATATTGTTCTTGCTCTGAAGTCAACATCATGAATGATGTTCTTCACGATTTACAGTACTTTTGGTCAAATGTTTGTTTGTTTATTGTTGTTTAACGTCCCACTCAAGAATCTTAGCTCTTGGCTTATTGCCAGCATTTGCGGCCATAGAGCAGTAAGGGTTCTTCAACGTGCCGACACCTACTGTGACACGGACCTCGGTTTTTACTGTCTCATCAGAAGGACAGGAAACCAACCTGTAGCCGGCTGGACTCGAACTCGAACTCACGACCTCACGATCAAGAGTCGAGCGCGCTACCGACTGAGCCAGGCCGGCTCTTGTCAAATGTAAGTCATTGATAATAACTGATATAGTGAATCAACCCAACTCATACATTGATAAAACACAACAAGATTTGTTCAGAATTTTACATTTTAATGAAAATTCCACAGATTTCAAACTTAAAAGACATAAGTGATGTTAATAATATTTCATTTACAAAACAAAAATATAATGAAAGTATAAACATTTAATTGCAGTTCTAATTAATATTTATGTTACTGTATAACATGATATGCATTTTCAAAATAGCTGCATTTTACTGATTAATGAAATGTCTTTCATTTGAGAAATACATGAAATTATTCCATACTTATATTTCAAAAATATTCCTCAAGATCTACGTTCGGGTTGCAGTTTCTACATCTTAAATATCCTTCTTGGTTCAAATGACCATTTCGCATTTCACAGAATTCCTCTTCACGATGTTCATTTTCTAGTACCTCGACAATAATGACCATCGCATCTTTCAACATTTCCCATTGTTGAAATTTCAACGCTATCCCTGTTTTTGAAGGTTTTAATTCAGTTTCTCCCTCAGGGTTCCACCAACGTCTTATGAGAACAACTGGGTAACCTTGTTTTAAAGTTACGAGCAAATTTGACCCCAAATGTTCCAGAAAATCAGCGGGTTCTCGTCCGGATTTGTAAGATATAATAGCCTCATCTTATCTTTATAATATTCCGACAGTTTTCTCCACTTTTCAAGATCGAGTGCAATCCCTCGTTTTGTGGGGTACATCGGTTTGTTTTCTGGCACTTCGTATTCACGAATGTTTATCAATCTTTGACCTTTGAACATGCTAGCGTCAAAAATCACATTCCCCCCTATACAAATGCGACAAACCTTTTGTTTTGTTTTTGGACATCCGCCTATATGGTGACTATCACACGTTTGGCAAATTTCCCAATAAGCTTTTTTTCGGTTGTCCACAGGCAGAATTATCAATAACAAGGAACTGGAACTCGTCTGTGTCATCGAATCCATCTCTTGCACCCTCGTCATTATTCTAGTAATTTTGGAAACGCCTTAATCTTGAAATAGCTTTCCTTTTCCCAGGAGCTCTAGGTGACGTTTTAGGAATTACATCCGTAATAAAGATTTCTTTTCTCAGTTTGTGATGATTGCTTATATTTGAATAAAGTTTGGTCACAGCTACCATATATATATATATATATATATATATATATATATATATATATATATATATATATATATATATATATATATATATACTCTGAATGTAACGAAATTAAGAAATATTATGACGACATTTAAAGCCAATGAAATTCTTTTTTTTTTAGGATTTTCACAATTCTTTTTCATTAACTCGGAACTCGAGTGAATGATTCTATATAGATGAACCAATGAAATTATTCCTTGGGTATTTTTCGTATTTCTATTTCATCATCTCGGAAAATTTAAGCAACGCCTATGCTCTATGTAACTAAATCAAGAAACAATATGACGACATTTTTAACCAATGAAATCCATTGTCTTGGGATTTTGCAATACTTTTTCATTAACTCGGAATGATAATGCCTTTCATCTTGTTGCATGAACCAATGAATTTGTTTCCACGTGATATTTCGCAACTTTATTTCATCATCTTGGAAAAAATAAAGCAACGCCTACTTTAGTCAATTTAAAAAAAGAATGAAATCAATTCGTATCGACATATTTCGCAATAACACATACTACATCTCGGAGGTGTCAGCCATGTTAAGTTTTAAAATGTTTTCTTGGAATATGATCTTACATAGATCAATTGATATCTCAAAAACATTCCATTGTCAGTCAAGCGATATCTCTTAAACATTCAATTGTCATCGATAAGCATTGTTTCAAATCTTATCTCAAGAGTGTCATCTTACATTGTTGTTAATACATGTGAATATTGTATTACATAACGTCATCATTATTCGTAGAGTTCTATTTATAGAACCCCGCTACCACACCTGATGCTGCTGGTGGTGGCAGTCAATTTTTAATGGTGGCGGAGAGAACCTGGTTATAATGTAGCCGGGAAGATACCACCCGTCTTCCGCAAGTGAACGGGCAACTTTCTCACATAATTCATCTTAGGTTCTAGCGGGTCTGGAACCCGCACTGACCGCTAGACGTAATCGCGATAATCAAACCAATCGGTCACTGAAGCAACCTGCGTACGAGTTTTTCTATGACACAAGAAACTAAAGAATTGAATTAATATCCCTGCTGTGTTCAAATTCAGGTTTAAAAGATTGAATGATGAATAAGCATTTCAAATGTAGATGGACATTTTTTATTTGACGTTTTTCATAAAAAAAATCACATTTCTAATGCCTGATTAAATATCAAAATGAATGTCCAAAGAGCTGTAATTTATTTCATAAAAAAGAAACCGTCAATCCGCAAAATTCCAGCGGAATATCTTTGTCATTTGGTCGCTAACAAAATCGTGTAAGTCGCATTTTCATTGGTCGAAATTGACACACCTACGAGGTCATCCGCAAGTGACCTCAAAACGTTTGATCCACGTTAGATCCTACATGCGACATATCTTCACCCGAGTGTAGGTTTAGATTTATGACGTCATATTCCAATTCCTAAATGTTGCGCACTTGTTTCCTGTTGAATTCGTATCAGTATTTGGTAAATATACCGTATATATTGTTAGTTTCGCGACAATCCAATTTCCGTTATATATAACGGAAAATCGCGAATTTCTTCAACACGAGTAAGGCAGGTCACTAATTACTTTAATAGAATTAAACTATGAAATGTGCTTTTATTTATGAATTGAAGTTCCCTTCTCAGAGATATTGGATGGTATTCTGGATCACGGCCACAGACAGTAACTCCGTTTCACCAATCATGCTTTTCACCGAACTTGACCTCATCACCAAACTTGACCTTTTTACCGAATTTGACCCGTTCATCGAACTAGAAAGGTTTCCATGGAACGTTTGCGACGGGTGTGGCATGCCAGCAGAAGATGCTGACTCCTTCAGGACACCTGGCCTTATCCCGTTTGGGATTCGTAATTGTTCTTCATGTTGAGGCCATTTGCACATCTAATTCGTCGTGTTATAATGGACTTGAGTTTTGATCATTGATTGGTACTTCTTCAGTTTTACTTTATATTTTGTATTGGGTACTTAACGAATTAAACTGGACTTATATTTCTGTATTGACTGATTAAAACTTTTAAACTAAAAGCCTACTTTTTCACATTTTCTCCTTAATTCCACAGGGAAGAACACGAAATATAAATTTTGCAAATTAAAGATCCTTTTAAAATTTTGATTCTAAATCATACACCACTGAATTCTGACAATGGACTTATTCATTATTTGAAATGGACAGGTCCAAATGTGACGTCAGGGGTTGTAATATATGAGTTAAAGTTGTTCGCTGTTATGAAATGTTTTACATGTACATGTACTATTATATAATTGTATGTTTCAGAAATAATAAATTCAAGATGCCAGAAGAAAAAACGTGTGTGTGGATTGTGGGTATTGCTATAGCAATCCCGGTGTTGATAACTGTCATCGTTGTATCAATGAGTTTCTCCTATCTGGACTACTACCAGGTGTGTCATTGAATAATATTTATAGGGGCATTAGCCGTGTTTACACCCCCCAAAAATTCTACTTTTACTACTTATACTTGTTATACAATACCAAATAAGAGCTATACATAGGCAAAAAACTTTCATATCCCTTTATATTTTGTGAAAATTAGGACAGGTCCAGTGTGGTATTCATATACGATTAGTAAGGTTGAGTTAATTAAGTGCCAAACCTGGGTTTCTCCAGCAATTTTCACAAAATATATTAAGATTTCATAATTTATATGCCTGTGTGTATCTTTTTTTGTTATTGTATATCAATCTAAGTGGTAAAAAAGAAAAAAAAATTCAAAAATACAGCTAATGCCCCTTTAATGTCACATATATATTTACAGTGTTTTCCTCTTCACTGCATAGCCAACATTATGTAACTATCAGGAATATGAAATTAACAGAATAGTTTAATCATATTGTATATATTAAACTACATGTATTTGAAACATCTTCGATTCCTCATTAAGCATCACGATAAATTAATGTCGGAAAAGCAAGATTTTCATATACCTCACTCGGTTTGGTTTGTTCTCATTTCTTTTAAACTAGCATTTCCACATATAACTTTATACCGTAATCAGTACATTTCCCCCCATTTTTGGAAATATTTTATGTAATTAACAGGAGTTCTTCGTTCAACCAATGCAATGAAAAGGAATATTTAACATACAAGAGATAGGGAAAATGGTTTTGTGTTTTGCGTTCTTATGCAATAAACAGGAATATGCAATTATCATGATTTGTGGCTTC
>BROG01001619.1:0-38236 GCA_030159075.1 Atrina japonica | reverse complement strand
GACATGAGTATTTTAAAGATATTGCCATAAAGATAAACGGCTTTGTAATCAGATGATTTTATATTATATGCATTAATCGAAAAGCAGGGTCTCGAATTAATAAAAGTGAATTTGCTTTGGTCCTGTAGCTCACAGATTGTATATAAAACCAAATTGCACAGAATAAGGAAGCTTTAGCAAAAATATAGTCCCTATATTATATACATTTTTTAGAAGTATATTTTATCTGAAATGGTATTTTTTCTATGTCAGCACTAAAATATATACGAAAAAGACCGATACCTTATAAAGATCAAAATATTTAGAAGATTTATATATTTTGCCAGAATCTGAAAAACGACGAGACGTTAACAGAGATTGTTGAGGAGTGCAAGGATGTATAAGATAATAATTCTTTGTTTGTTAATTGTTTTGCAACGTCCCAATCAAGTATCTTTCACTCATATGGAGATGTCACCAAATGCCGGTGAAGAGCTTCGAACTTTGTCCTATGCTCGGGACTAACAGCCATTGAGCAGTAAGGGCTCTTTAATGTGCCGACAGCTACTGTGGCACGGGACCTCAGTTATTACTGTGTCAGTCATAAGGACAGGATACCAACCTGCCGCCGGCTAAACTCGAACTCACGACCTCACGATCAAGAGTCGAGCGCGCTACCGACTGCGCCAGACCGTTTCTATGAGAGATTATATCAAATATATCGCGATATAGCAATGTTATAACATCCGCTTGCACTTTTGAATATAATAGTAATTTTAGATGCAAAACATACAATTTGTTTCTCCATGAGGACGTCAGTGTTTTAACCTGCTGGACATAAGAAATGGATCATGAATCTTTACTCAAAAATTGGGGAAATTATCTAATTATCTAACATTGATTTATTTATTTATTTACAGCTTCAGCTTCAACAGCTCCTATCTCTCAGGCTGGTATTGCGCTGATTGCAACCGGATCAGTGATATTTGTCGCAGTCGCGGGCATTGTAGTAGTGGTCATTGTGGTTAAAGTAATCAAAAGGAAACCACGGGTGGCTGCAGCAAACTAATGTATATATTGAAAAGATTGTTTTTAATATCTTTGAGATTCGCCTTTATCTCATGTATTAAATAGAAATTCTACATAGAATATTTGTTGATAATCATGTCTATCTAACTCTCGTTAGTTAATGTTCAAATTTAAAAAAAAAACACCAGGTTTACCGAAAGTCTTAACAAAGGTTAAAAACTAAAAAGCTATCTAACGAGAGTTTTATAAACATGATAATAAACTGACACTAGCTGTTGACGTTTCTAAAAGTTTAAAGTTTTAAATCGAATATCACGAGCTTCTTCGAAAATGAAAAATATATATATATATATATATATATATATATATATATATATATATATATATATATATATATATATATATATATATATATATATATATATATATATATATATATATATATATATATTACCATAGCATAAAAATGAAAAGACTTAGACTAATCATATATTTTTTTTTTTACAAAATGTGCCTTTTCTTCAATGTCAAAAATCAGATTTAATTTTCTGGTTTGGTATCTACAGCATGTAAGGCAATATAAAGGAGTAGGACCATGATGGGTGAAAAATGGCCCCGTGTCAGAATCAAATGATTTTACTTTTAAAATGCAGAGTACTCAACCACATTTTGAAACTTGATGTACAATTTTAAAGAAAACTCTTTTATACCATCATTTTGGGGCTAAAACATGAAAATTTGACAAAATTCACATATTTCTGGAAATTATTTTTAAAAATTATCTGTCCAGATATACATTCAATCAAGTGACACATTTGTATTAACTAAGTTCATTCCATATCTCAAAAAAATAAAAGTTCCAAAAAAGCTGGTTTTAAAGGTTATTTTGGGGTAAAAACAGTGAAAAATGATTGAAAATCACAGATTTTGGGGAATTATTTATTAAAATTATCTGTTTTGATATATGTCCCATCAAATGACACATATGGCTATATGTAGGGTCATTCAATATCTCCAAAAAAAATAAAAGTTCCAAAAAATGGTTTTACAAGGTTATTTTGGGGTAAAAACAGTGAAAAATGATTGAAAATCACAGATTTTGGGGAATTATTTATTAAAATTATCTGTTTTGATATATCTCCCATTAAATGACACATATGGCTATATGTAGGGTCATTTAATATCTTAAAAAAAATAAAAGTTCCAAAAAATGGTTTTACAAGGTTATTTTGGGGTAAAAACAGTGAAAAATTATTGAAAATCACAGATTTTGGGGTATTATTTATTAAAATTATCTGTTTTGATATATGTCCCATCAAATGACACATATGGCTATATGTAGGGTCATTTAATATCTCAAAAAAAAAATAAAAGTTCCAAAAATATGGTTTTACAAGGTTATTTTGGGGTAAAAACAGTGAAAAATGATTGAAAATCACAGATTTTGGGGGGAATTATTTATTAAAATTATCTGTTTTGATATATGTCCCATCAAATGATATAGGGTCATTCAATATCGAACAAAACATTAAAAATTGTTTTACATAGTTATTGTTTGGTACAAACAGTGAAAAATAATTGAAAATCACAGATTTTTGGGAATTATTTATTAAAATTATCCATTCAAATATGTATACGATTAACATTTTGTCTTCAGTAGGGTCATTTCATATCAAATACTGAATAGTTTCAACAGATGATTTTACAAGGTTATTTTTAGGTAAAAACTGTGTAAAATGATTGGAAATCACAGATTTGGGGGATTTTTTTAAACATTGTATAATTGTGATATTTGTGCAGTCAAATAGCCCATAATTATGTCTTTACGTGCGGTCATTCCATATTACAAACAATTGGAAAGTTCCAATAAATGGTTATTTGGGTGTAAAACCATGAGAAATGATTGAAAATCACAGATTTCTAATTTATTTATTGGTCTGATGAAATTGATTCTAGTCTCAAATGTTGGTTATTCTCTGTCATGTTCTAATGACACATTCGAAAAATAAATTCTTATGTATAGTGAATTATTCGGGTGAAGAAAAAAAATTCTTGAAAGGTATACAGAAACCACATATTTATGGAAATGATATACGAAAGTCATCTCTTGTAAATTATTTTCGTATTAGATATTAGAAGAATATTTTTTAAATTCTTAAACATGGATAGCCAGGGCGATTTTTAAAGGAAATGACAATATTTCTTGGATGAATGAAATCAATAAGCTTACATCCCACCAGCATTACTATCAAGGTCACCGACTTATTAAATCCCCTTCAACAGGGAAAGGTACAGCACAGGGGGGGGGGGATTATAAGGCTAAGACAGGATGTTTGGTTTTTACTTACCCTGTATCCAATATATGCTGGGTATCCATGTCTAAGAAATAATTAAGGTAGGGGAGACCAGAAGCAGGAAAATTATCGCATTTTATATCTACACCTCTTCATTTTGAATTTTTTTTTTATGGAATTCCTAAAATTATTATTTTCAACAGAATCTGTGGAAATAATTAATCCATCCGAGTAATAAAGGAAGAAATGCATTAAATAATATAATTAAATATTATAAACTATAAACACGGATGTCGTTTAGTGAGGCAGATAAAAGTGAGCAGAAATTCACTGCATTAATATATAGTAGGTATCATATAACCATTTTATTATGTGTGCTATATCTTTTTACTTTTTAATATCAAATTGAAATATTGGACAAAAGAAAAAAACTGTTGATTTGAAATCACTAAAAACTGTCATAAACTCATTATTTGTGTGCATTTTCAAGTCTCAATTTATTATGATGATCCTCTGTGTTTCAAGTTTACGTTAGCATTCATTTTCACTTCATAGAACCTAATGCAGATACCATAGAATGGTGTCTCATGATATTTTTTTAAAAATATTTTTTGTTTTCAATTGATAAAGAAGACAGAAATTGTAAAAAAAAAATATTTTCATAAATTAATATAGATCTATAGGCTTATTTACTTTGTTCTTGAGTTACAATATGGCAAATCGTCCGAGTTAAAAAAAATATATTATTTTTGAAAATATTATACTGTATTGTGAGCGGGGAAATAAATATTTTAATAATTGAACCGAAAAAAAGTTGATCAAAATTCAGATGTGAACCCTGGACCCCTGACTCTAAAGTGCACGACCGAACCGCTGCGCCATTGTGAATTATACGGCACAAGCTCCTAAATATTGCATAGTAGGCTAGATCAGGATCATGTTTAGACGATGCCGTTCGATGGTTTCCAATAATTTCTGTATTTTATTTTCAATATTAAAACATACAATGTTTAATTGCTTCTTTCTTCATTATTATTGGCCTGTATTGTGTACGATCTTTACATTGAATATGTCTCTGCCTCCTCTGATTACTAGCCTGCGACTGCAGTACTAGTAGCCAAGATACTACAAATTCTAACCAGTAACGTACTCACGAGGCAAACACAGTAGATGTACTGTTGCTAAATATGCCTAGATCTGTCTATTATAAAAAATGTTATTTTATAGTGTGTGTTAAAACAAACTAAGACAATAAAATTAAATGTTTTAGAGGGTGCCGATGCGATACGTCCAACTGATTTATGACGTTGCAGACGATAGTGTAGGATCAATCTAAAATAGGTTGAGTCCCAGAAAAACATCTAAATCTAGATTGTGTATTCAGAAAAAAAGATAAGAAACCAAACTCCTAATTTTTCTTTGTTTTCATTCAAATTCCATGTAGATATATTTTTTAAGTAAATATTGTTCACTGAACGATTGATTTGTTCGTTTACATATGTAAAATAGCTCATTCCGGATGCTTCCTTGGTTTAGTATAATGTTAATTTTCATCAACAGCACACCTTCTGATCTAAAAATTCTCGCTTGAAAAAAATGTCTTTGCTGATAACATTTAATGGACTGCAATTACTTTTTAGATCAGAGGGTGTGCTTTATATGAAAAACGTGATCAAAGTAGAAAAAAATGGAGATTTCTGCATAAAACTAGCCCGATATCGGTTTTGTCTATTATATAATTCAGCAAGATGACGTTTTGGCGGGGAAATTTTGGCATGATGCGATAGTACCAAACCTTGACTAACCTATGATAACAATTTTATTTCAATTCATTCCACTTTAATTTTTAAGATATCACAGGGCCTATATCGCTAAACATGGATCTTGTCCTTTTGCAAGTTTATTCGATGTTCTAAAGTTTAAACTAAAATTCCTACACTTTGTTGCCATCATTTTTTAAAAAAAGTTTTTCTTTAACTCATGGAAATATAGTTTATTTCATATATATATATATATATATATATATATATATATATATATATATATATATATATATGTATATATATATATATATATATATATATATATATATATATATATATATGTATGTATTAGGATAATGGGTTTATTTACTGTACCATGTGATAAGCCCGTTGGTGTGGGGCTTTTGTTTTCATTAGTGATGGTAGGACACTAGACGACGACATCCCGGACTAACATCATTTCGTCGGGAAGATTGCGTAGAGTAAAGTTCCATCACCACTTCAGATGCTAGTACCACACAAACGTTACGCGTTACCATGTGGTACACGAATCATCCAACTGGATCTGATTTTTTACAACTATATCTCATATAATGTTCTGTGATATATATTTTGTGATTGATATTTTGTGGTTTGTGGTTTGTGGTTTGTTTATTTAACGTTTATGATAACTGGTCATGTTTATACCTACGGATTACTTCAACTCTGTGATATACCATTTGATGATTAATATTTTGTATGTTATATGTATAATTTTGCTGATATGTATGTTTTGTTTAATCTTTTACATAAGTTGTTTCACAGACTCATATGACCTACTGCAATCAGTCCCATCCGTCCGGTTTCGTCATCCTCTAATTTTTACATTTAGTATACACTGGAAAACTGCTACAGGCAAAAAACTAAAGCATCTCGAGAATGTTCAGTGTATAGATCTGACCAAAAAGTTAAATCATTTTAGGTACGTGTGTATGTGTGAAGAGGGTAGATTAATCTGAGATGAGAGGAGCCCTAGAGAAAGCAATGATTTTGAACTTACAAATACTGAAATACTGATAGTGAATGCAATAACATGGAAATTCATTTGACCACGTGTTGATATTTTTCAGTTTAGTCTAAAATCCATAATGACCGCCATTACAGGGATCTTCCCAGAATCTGAATATCTTAAACCTTATTTCTACTAATGTTCTTCTTTTGAAACTAAATTACAATTTTAATAGACTTCCAGTTTTGTTTTCATAATCTTCCTAAGGTGTGTCAATTACGCTAATTAAGTTTTATATCCAAACCTTAAGACGTTTACCTATCTAAAATATCATAAAAAATTCAATGAATCAATTAGCATAGGGGGATTGCCAGGTGGACGGATATGAGAGTGATAGCTGTCGCTGCTCAGTGATAAAGTTATCGATCCGGAACCAAATGGTCGCTGGTTTGAGCCTCGACGGAGGCAGCAGGCTTTTTCTGTACTTCCGATGAGCCAGTAAAACCGAGGTCCCGTATCACAATTATGTGTCGGCACGTTATAAAACCTTCATTGCTCAATGGTCTTAAGTGCTGAGCATATACCAATATTAAAGCCCTTCACCGACATTTGTTGACGTCTCCGTATAAGTGAAAGATTTTTGAATGAGACGTAAAGCAAGAGTGTTGAGGCCATATGTGTGATCGATTTGTTCCAGTGGACTTTGGAGTTTTGTTATCCATTTTGGATCTGTTCGTGTATATACGTGTATATTGTTTTTAAACGGGGCAATAGCTGCGTGTTGTTCATCCCGACATGTTGACTACGTTGATTGATATACAGTATCAAAAGAGAGATATACACAGGCATATATTTTTAGATCCTTATATATTTTGCAGCAAATTGTTTGAGACACCATGGTGTCGGACTTTTTCAATTGCAATTGACCAACTCAACCTTACTTTTTGCATATGAATACCACACTGTTTCTGAACTTATTTCATAAAATATATAGTAATATAAGATTTAAGCCTGTGTGTAAATTTTATTTGTTATTTTACATCAAGTACAAGTAATAAAAAATGTTTTGAAACAATCCCACTTCATCTCCCCATACAGCAGACATTTTTTGTAATTGTTTCTCGAGAAAAATCAAGTATAAAAGACAGATTAGTTATTTTTAAAATGGTCGTCATTGTATATCTATATTCGCAGAGTGGAACGTCCCAGAGGCTGAATAAAACCCACGGACCTGTCTTACCTGTACTTTACATCGAAAATAAACATCTGAGCCTCGAGCGAAGTTTTTACAATCAGCAACAAACTGAGGATGAATATTTCATCCATAATTAATCCAAAATTTATTCAATAACACCAAACATAAAGCACCTTCCAAAACAAAAACAAAGCGATCTGCATCCTACTGTCATTCTGCCACTGACTAATGATTCAACTTCCGGTTTTCAGAATACATATCTTTTTACCGGAAGAAACAAAAAAAAAAAAAACATGGCTCAATGACTGAATAACAGTTGAAAGCTGATCGCCTTATTTTCGTTATGGAAGTTGCTAGATATTTAGTGCAATGGAATAAATTTTGGATTTATTATGGATGAAATATTCATTCTCTGTTTATTGCTGTTCCTTGCAGAATAGTTACCTTTATGGATAATATTTCATATATAAATAACATGTAACCCAGGTGACGGGTACGTCTTATAATCTGTGATAAAACTGATATACCATTATATAATGTGGATCGTGGGTTTGTAATTTGAGTTTTTTATTTGATAAATATTATAAAGATAATACCAAAGTTATAATAATAACTGTAGTAATATTATATTTCATATATAAATAACATGTAACCCAGGTGACGGGTACGTCTTATAATCTGTAATAAAACCGATATACCATTATATAATGTGGATCGTGGGTTTGTAATTTGAGGTTATTTAATTTGATTAATATTATAAACACAATACCAAAGTTTTAATAATAATTGTAGTAATATTATATTTCATATATATATATATATATATATATATATATATATATAGCATGTAACTAAGGTGACGGGTACGTCTTATAATCTGTAATAAAACCGACATACCATTACATAATGATCATAGGTCTGTAATTGCAGTGTTTTATTTGATTATATATATATAAGGCTTGGAACGTTTAACTGGTTACCCGAGTACTCGTCAGATGGTCTGATTACCAAAATACCAAAATCAGTGCTCGATTACTCGAATATAATTTTAAAAAATACCACCTGAACTTTTGCATTTTAAAATAAGGACGTAGGTCTAACTAATTGGACCCACCGTCTATCCTCTTTAGATACGCGTTTGTACAACAATTAGTGCCTTTTTACGTGCTCCTTGGTAAAGTAAATTCAGCGGGAGTTGTTTGAATTATATAACAGGGAAATGTATACATTTCATGAATTATTTTAAGTGTAATAATTTCTATTACTTTTAAGATAATTTTTGTTTTTAATACCGTTAATAGTTATATAGATTAAATATTGATTTACCTAAGAAAATCCGGCTATTCACATCCGGAATTCAAAATTCAATTATATGTGTATAAAGTTATGCATTTCATTTGATAAAACTATACTGAATACATGTACGGACACTTTACGATTACCGATTAGTTTTACGACCGTTCACCGACAACGTTTACGACCATTTCAAAAAGCAAGTCTTTTCTTATGACTACAAATTATCTAATGTGTAAAATATAAATGTTAAAATATTTTTGTTTTATTATTAAATGTGTAGAAAAGGAGGAATAAAGGAGATTCAATAATAACGTCCGTATTGTAATGGAAAAGGCAAAACCGGTAACGTATCTTGAAAAATATCACTCCGGAACACAACGTGTGTGATCTGTTAAACCGCCCCATATTTTATTCGATAAAAGGGGGATAAGTGGTAGTGTGTCTGTATTGGAAGACGCTGGGTCTCCTACCAGTCTTTATTTCCTCTTACTCATCAACGAAAGTACTTTAGTCTGTCAAACAGTTTCTCGTGTGATCTTGTTGAAAACACAGAAGGATTTAGGATTTACTATAACCTATGCCAAGTCGGAAATTACCTACTACATTTTGTCGTAAATCGGTGATATCAAACGTTTATGAAACAGTCTTTAATCGTAGTAAGCAGGTTGCAACTTTTCCCCCCGATTCCCGGCCTTTTTATGATACACTATTATCTTAAGAGTTATTTCCAACTTGTATTTCTTTTCTCCGTGTAGGTCAAGATAATTTACAAATGTAAGCATCTCACGTATATTGGGTATAAATATTTTGGCGATATTTACCTGGAAGAAGACTTTTAGGTTTTCGAATATCTTGTTCTGTTAGTATTGTTACCTCTATCTTTCTCTAGACTACGTGATTAACTGTCTGTGTGGTTCATATTTCGCTCTGATACCGCTATTTCAATTTTAAATTATCAAATGTTCTTTAATGGATTTGGCAACACAGTTTAGATTTATGATTTGGTCGTATTTATTTCGGAACTAATCCGAGGTCATCCGGTGACGACTTCATGACAAAATCGATAGTCATGAGCCTTTGTTTTAGCTTTCTTAGTTAAACCATCAGTCAGGTATTAAACTCGGATATTATAAACAAGATTTACATCTAGATGTATATATGTTTCATTTGTATTTGTTATAAGAACTTTATTGATTATTTTTAAGGTCACATAATTATGATTAGCCTACGTATACTTTGTATTTGATACATGTTATGAACCTAATTTGTAAAATAATTTTGAACTTTTGTTTCCAATTATTTTGTTCGCTGTTTATCACTTGCTATTTTCAAATATTTTAACTAGATATTAATAATTCGTAATTCCATCACAGCAAATAAATAACACGCTCCTAACAATATTTTTTTCTATTGCGTACTATTGTTACTTCGTATTGCTAAGTCAGTTTTGGGTAATGGGTTTGGTTCAAGAGACACATTCTAGATGACATCTGGATGAATTTAAAGTAAATTTGACAAGCACATTTGTAATCACTAAACACATTTACCCTTGTGCAATTATTTTCAAGCTAGCTCAGGCAATGTATGAATAGACTTGTCCTGAAAAGTTCTGCCAGACACATCGAGATGTTTACAAAATGTGATTCAAATACGTAACTCCAACAGTTATCTAGTAAAATGTAAAAAAAAAAAAAACAAAAACAAAACAAGAGTAAAACTGCATTTCCTCTGAAATCTAAAATTTAAATCAATACATTAAGGCAAGAAAAACGCAAAGAAAACAGTTTTATATTTTCATTGTATATATATTTTTGTTTTGAATGTAATTGTCAAATTTTGATTTATTATTTTCTTTTATCATATGTAATATGTTATCTAGTGTATGACAGGCCATTGATATTGTATCAGCTTATTTTGAAGTTCCTGTAAATTAGTAGTAGACAGAATTTCTGAAATATATCTTTATATATTACATTATGTGACGATATGTACTACGTCAAAAAGGTTAACAAGCAAAATCGTATGTATCGCAATAAGTCTTCGTATTGAAATATGGAAAAGACTCCGTAAGCATGTTACTTTTCCTTCTACGTTTGATGAAATAAAATGTTCCAATTGACAACGAAGTTGCTGTTAAAAGGGGAATTTTAAATGGTGCTTAATAGTATATTTGTTTTTTTGCTTTTTTTTTTTTGCAATCACATTAAAATGAAGAGCATATTTTACACTAATACCTTTTATACTTTTATCGATTTATACACTTGTAGCTTTGTATTTTTTTGCTTAAATATTCAATTCAAAATTAAAAATGGGAATCAATAAATTATATTGGTAGAAAATGCTGTTGTGTTCAATGTTTGTGTGTTGATATATTGCCATCCTTTCAACCCTATAGGCCACAAAAGATTGATCATAAACAATAGAAAGAGCATACCATTTCATTTTTCAGGGGTGACAGGGTTAATCCGATTTTAAGTAAACGGATATAAAAGATCATCTTTTGTATATTATTGTACACGACCAATAATTCAAAAACACAGCTGTCGAAACCGCATACAGACACGGGACAACATTCCAAAAATATTGCAAAGCTATTTCTGATTGCATTTTGATAAAATTAAAATAGCATTACTGTTAAACAAAGAATTGAATTCATTTTTATTATACATGGTGATTTTCAATTTCGTTCTAAATTAGAAATTAAAAGATTTATCTATTCAAAAGAAAAGTTTAAGTTTTGTGATGAATAATTCCTACATGGGTATTAAGGTAAATTGTAAAGTTTTTTACTTTCGGTTTGATTTGTCAAATTTTGAAATTGCAAATTAGAAAGTTACACCAAATAATCAATTAAACCTGGAAACATAATCTGTCTAATGGTGGAAATTCTATTTAATTGTGATCAGAAATTGCGTTACAATATCTTTTGAAACAAGAGGCTCTCAAGAGCCTATATCGCTCACCTGGTTATTTGCTTGAGAAGATCAGACAAACCGAGCAATTTTTGTAAAGAACCTTCAATACATTAATCCTGTAAAGTTTGGTTGAATTTGCTTCAGTGGTTTCGGAGGAGAAAATGAAAATGTGATTTTCCCATAGGGTCCAATGATAAACTAATCCCAGCCCTGGAGGTCATGGTTTTGACAGATCGGAACGAAATGAGCAATCTTTGTAAATGACCTTCAATACATCATTCCTCTAAAGTTTAGTTACATTTGCTTCAGCGTTTTCAGAGGAGAAGATGAAAATGTAATTTTCCCACCGGATCCAATGTACTTCTTCCGAGTCAGGAACTGGATTCATGAATAAATGAATAAATGAATAAGGTTCTGCGAAAACTTTGCAATGTCTGCAGCACATAAGTCTTTTTTTGGCTATATAATGTTAAAATAAGCCCCGTTCTAGTGGCCATGATTTTTGACGGATCAGAACAAAATGAGCAGTCTTTGTAAAGGACGTTGCATATATCATTCCTGTAAAGTTTGGTTAAATTTGTGTCAGTGGTTTCAGAGGAGATGGTGAAAATGTGATCCAATGTTAAACCATAGCGGCCATGTCTGTTTACAGATCGGAAGGAACTGAGCAATCTTTGTAAAGGATCTTCCATACATCATCCCTGTAAAGTATGGTTGAATTTGCTTCAGTGATTTTGGAGAAAATGAAAATGAAATGTTATGGGACGACAGATGTGATGGCATAAGGTATATGGCCGTTTAGGCCAGGTGAGCTCAAAAGGTTAGACTTTAAAAAGCACTTGGTCTGCATTTCATAAGAATCCGGGTTGTTTCACCCTAATTCCGTTTGCACCTGAGTGGCTTCGCCCTGATTTTCGTAGATCAAAATAAAATAGTGAATTTAAGGGTTTGGCGATCAGGGATGACAATCCATTCTGGGGAAAATATTGACTGTGACATCCATATTCTGCACCAAAATTTAATCATTTTATATTTACAAAAGGTAGATGTGTACACACGTTCTGTGATATCTACATTTTCAAAACTCCATGTTTCAGAAACTGAAATCATACAATGTTGAATTTCCCCGCCTTTTTTGTCGGCCATTTTGAAAATGGCGGTCAACAAAAAAAAAATCAACAACGGTTTTGAAGTCGACACATCATGGCAAACATTTTATCAATCTTTCATAGTTTTGGAGTTAGAAGACGAAAGACATAAAAATTGAAAAAATTCTGTGAAAAAAATGCAATAACTCCTACCAATAATTCAAAACCACAGCTGCGGAAACCGCACATAGACACGGGACGACATTCCAAAAATATTGCAAAGCTATTTCTGATTGCATTTTGATATATCTAGATATCAACCCCTCTAAGGTACAAATATCTAGATGTCAACCACGATGTGTATGTTATAGTAATAACGGAGATAACTCAAATATTTTCTTCACTTTTTTTTTTTTTCTGAGTGCATTGTATATCATTAAAGCATAGCGATTAACATCAACTCGTATGAGTACTATAAAAAGGAGTATATTTTTCCGGCGACAATGAAAAGTCCGTTAAGATGCTTGTGTTGGAAACAAGCACTTTATTAAACAGGTCGGTCGGTTAGGTGACCTCTGGATATAAAAAATCACACCCGTACATTCCGAAGCATAAAATCTGACTAACTGCCAGTTTACAAAATATATGTACTTAGATAAGAAGTATAAAAGAGTCAATTTGCACGATATGTAAGAAAAGTATTAAAGGGGGAATTTGTCATGTTTTATTATTTTTTTTTTGTATTTATCCCCCAGAGAATAGATACAAAAAATAAAACATGACAGATTACTGCGTAAATGGACACTACTTATTGAAATGACATCGAATGGCGATTAAACAGAATAACAATTCAAATGAATACAACAATGAAAATCAATTAGTCCATATGTAGCAGTATGCTGTATGTAAACAATTTCTTTGTTACGAAACAATCCCGACATTAGATTTTGATGAGAAAGTAAGTAACTAAAATAGCAAAATATCAGACAAAATCCAATAAAAATTAAAAGTCACAATTCAGTTGTTTATCACAAAATTTCCCTCTCGCTCAGAAAAAGAAACGCCCTCGTCACGTAAGTTACTTTCTGCAAGTTCTGTTCCGGTGACGCATATTCTGGTACTGTAGGCCTAAATACATAGGTAGTGTGGGAAACTGTAAAATGGTATGACATTCTGAATTTGATGTAGTCGGTCTTTGAGGTGTATTGTTTATTGGTTTACGTCAATTCACAAAATAAAGCTTTGATTTTGTTTTGACTGTTAACGAGATCCGTATTTGTCGATGGTTTGTCGTGTGAAGCTGTGATAAGTTCACTTTTGAGTTGTTCATTAAACGCGGTTTTCAATATCCCTGTGTCAATAATTTGTCAGTGAGTAGTTTATCTCTGTATATGTAATATTCATATGTTGTGCACACCCTAGCATACCGGATCATTAGTGAAATATAAACTCCATATGCGGGTGACTGAGGGATATTACTACTTAAATGTGGAAAATTTACGATGGAAAAGATGAAATTTATCGTAAAGCTTAATAAAACTAATTTATCGTCTGTGTTTATATTAAGTACAATGTCTAAGTATGAAGCGTGTTTGCTTGATTCTGTTGTATCTTCAATTTCTAGTTCGCTGGAATATATCGTATTGACACATGTATGAAAATTGTCATTATTAATTGAAAAAACGTCGTCGATATATCTAAATATGTCATATGAAAGGACACCGCTATCTTTTTCTTCTTTTGATTCAGCAGTTTCTGATTGAAGTCTTTTTCGTATGAATAAAGGGACAGGTCGGTCAATAAAGGAGCACACTTAGTTTCCATAGGAATGCCGACAGTTTGTTGAAAGACCATGTCTCCGAACATTACGAATGTATTGTCTATTCGAAATCTCAGCATGTTTTTTATATCAACTTCAGTATAATTTTGTATAGAATCAGAGTGGTGTTTGACGAAATAAGTATCATGATAGCCAATCACTAGATATTCAATTTTTCGGGTACCACCTTTTGAAAAAGCAGTTGACAATGATGTTGAAAGCCTTTCTTTTAACTTTGTATGTGGAATGGTAGTATAAAGAGTAGAGAAGTCATACATTTTGATACTGTGAATTCGAGAAATATTGTGTGCCTTCAAATTTTCTAAAAGCTGTTTAGAATTTTTAAGTATCCACATCTGATTTACCCCGATTCTGGAATAAGCAATTGTACAGTGTTGCTGAGGTTTCTCCATAACGGCTGTCAATATGTTGGTAAGGGGTAAAGTAAAAGATTTGGTAGAACATTTACATTTATACTATTTCTTGAACTAATACCATTACAATACAATTGGAAGAAAACCAAAATTACCTACCCTTGATATTTAAACTTACTGGTGTAATATAAATGATGGGTTGTGTAGCCACTACAAGAGTTTTCTAGTACTTTCCATTTTATCATTATGAACAATTATGTACTTAATATCTGCTATGTATGGATACAAAAAATATAACTAGTACCTTACTTTTCAAAAGCATTTTAATATATTTCAGTAAAAAAACAAATACCATGAATAAGCCGTATCTTATATTTTACATTGAATGTTTTTTGTATTACATGTATTTTCTGCTGTTCCCAATTCTATATATATGTTTGTCTATTTTTCTTCTCTCTTATCACTTTCTTTTTCACATTTTTCATATTCGGGTAATGTTTATTTCCAGTTTTTTTTAAGACTCAAATCATTGGCATTTTTTAATTAAAGCTAATACATACAATATTTAAATACATACAAGGCCTAATTGTGAGCAAAACGGTTTGGTTGAAGACTTAATACAATGGCTGTCTCCATCCATTTGTGTGTGTCTGGACACTAATCGAATGCCAGAATTTGAATTTTGAACATTATTTTACGACGTGCTCAACAATTTTTGAGTTATATGGTGTTGGCCAGTTTTTAAAGGTGGATTTTAGAACCGAATGCAATTCACCCGGCAAGAGACCACTAGCCTTCGACAAGTAAACTGGCAAACTTTCTCACAAAAATCAGTTTAGGTTTAAGCGGGGTTCGAATTTGCGCTGACCAAAACCATGTTACCTTACCGATGGTTCCTTATCACAATCTTGCCCCACAATACTCCAATGTGCAATGAGGCTAGGATTTTTAACACTTTTGAATATCATGCTATATGATGTTTTATGTTATCACCCTTACCTTCCCCTTTGAAAAATAATCTAGATCCCCCACTGAAATATATTACATTTTTGCCCACATTAAAATAGCATGAATATGGAGAAAATAAATAATCTGTCCCTGGTTTGCTCGGAAATAAATACTCTGAAAGTAAATAATCCAATTTTTCAAAGTTTGCCAGCCCAGCTCCCCACCATCTTCAGAAGTAAATGATTGTCCCCTTTTCTGCAGGAATAGTACTCGATGATTCACCAGAACCATGATTATTATTGAAACGGATCTATCCGGTCTAATTGACTGGATTATAAAATAATTTAGTTGCCTATTTACAGAGCCGTAAAAGTGACATGATGAAAAAAAATATATCGGGGCCCCAAGAGTACCAACCAATCACAGACCCCGAGAATTCAACTCTTTACTATATCGAGGTCCCGGTTATTTTTTTATTTTTTTTTTTCACGTCTTGGCTCCGTCCTGTTTGGTGACCTACGATAAAGTAATTCTTTTTCGAAATTAATCACATATTTTAAGAAAGATACTATTATGCACAGAGTATATTGATGTTTTAAACTGATGTATTATCTTGTAAGTACATGTATGTTTATAGATATCTGTAGTCGATGAATAGCTCTTTAGAGCTAAAGTTGCCAGTGTTTGAACCATATGCATTTAACGGCTTTAGATAAAGTTTCTCTTACACCGTGTTATGTTCGTATCGTGGATAAACCAATGCTTGCAATTTGAAGGTACATGCATAACATCTGAAATAGTTATATCTTATCAATATATTCAATGTATCCAGAACTTAATCTTAACTGTTATCCTTCATTATGGCGGAAATAACATTGATACGTACTTGACAAAGTTTGTTGTTGCATAACGATGATTGCCCCAAATTGTATTCAGTCCTCAATTTAGGCTTATGGTGGCTTTGCGTGTCAAGTTTACGAAAAAAAAAAATACATCTGCTTATCATAAAACATCCGATTCACGTTCTTTTACCAATATTTAACAACTCTATTTGAATGTATGTGTTCCGCGGCATCATTACAGAGTGTTCCAATACGTATATATATATATATATACTAAAGTGAAGCAAAACAGAGAATTTACAAGTGTATTTTAGTACTTGATGTTATTAGTTTGTGCTTAGAAAGGTTTATTTATTAATTTTACAAAATACATGGAGGTCTACAGCAAAGTGACTGAAATGATGACAATTTTAGTGTTGCATGTGGATCTATATTTTTTAAATAAATTAATGTAATTTCTAATGCAAATTTGATGAAATTTATAACATTAACTCAAAATATGTAACTCTTCTCTTCTACACTTGCTCATTTTATTAAGGTTATGTTTTCAAGATATATAAATGTTACCAGAAAATATTTTTATGTAACAATTTCCAATTTATGTCAAAATGATACATTAAAACTTTGTATCTGGAAAATCTTTATATATCACAAATGATCCCATATTCCAGGGCGTGTACAACATATGATGATTTCAAATACATAGGTAAACTATTCACTGACAAACTATTGACACAGGGATATCGAAAACCGCATTTGATATCAACGCTCCGCAAATTTTACGGTCTTTATGATAGTCTAGTTTGGGATTACTCTGTTTCACAAAGTGAAATGCTAAGTTGCCTTTCCGTAGGCGGTCTGTACCAATTGGGACGAGGATTCACAACTCGCGTATTCCATTGGACTTGACTGTGGACTCACGGCGGGTATGACCGGTCGACACGGGATCCTTACTCCTCCATGGCACCTGATCGCACCTCTTAGTTTCCAGGGGCTCGTGTTTGTCCATTCTTACTTAAGTTGTATCTATGTCCTGGAAATTCAATTGATTTTTAATTTCGTATTAGAGATTTTTTATATTATCATTACTATTAAATGAAACGATGGTAATACATTATTAGGTAAACACAATGTCAAAATATCAATTATTACATACTTTTCTGGCAAATGTTTTTGTGACATTATTTTGAGAAAAAATGTTTTGTATGAACTATATGGGCCCTTAAAAGCACTTCCTTCCGATTATGCTTTGTCTCTCCTGTATATATTTAGTTTCAAAAAAGGACAAACTACTGAAAAGTCTACAATATCGTTTTAAGAGGAATACGTGTGTTTAAACACTTTATTGACAAATATTTCAAATTTTTAGTACATTGTAATCCCAGATTCTCACGTTTTGATTTATCAGTGGTTTACTGAATATATTTTGGGAACTTTGTTATTATTTGGGAGGCACAATACTTTATTCTCGGGCGTCCACATACAAAATCATTGTCTTCCCCGTGGTAATGGCATGCTTCCCAGCAATATTTAGAGAGTTCTAAAAATAATACATTGCGACTATTGTATACCACAAGATGCAATAAATTGACTAATTATATACCCAAAATAAATCGTGTTTCAGCAGACACAAATTTACAATAGCAATGCATGAAGGGGTTCTGAAACATTGATTTTTAAAAGCTTTGAGATTTTTTTTTTCGGATACCAGACACTAAATCCATATTTTTCTCAAGAACATCATTTATTTACTTCCAAATGTAGTTACAAAAATGTAAGCACTGAACAGAAAAGAATAGGAAGATATTCCAAACTTAACTCCACGATGTCAATGCTGGGTCACCAAGAAAACCCCAAATTAAATATCACTAATAAGTAACTAATCTCCAAGCCTGTAACTAAAAGAACAGTAACATTAAAATACAGAATACACACACATACATACATACATACATACATACATACATACATACATACATACATACATACATACATACATACATACATATATATATATTATATCCTTTTTCATCTCTGATACAGGAGCCAGCATGTGACCTTTATCACATACCTTGTATCAGCCCCCCTTTATCACACCTTTGTAACCCTTTACCGCGCCCCATTTGGAATGCTTCTTGTATCTTCTTGTGTGTTTCTTATTCGGAACACATCTATTGTTTTCCGCTTCAGACAAAAACCTACATCTTGAATAAACGCCAGGATAAGCACATTCCGTGAAATATTAGGCATGATTGTCAACATTGTTGAATGGAAATGTATAGGAACAAGTGCAATGCTATTCCGTAGGTTGATTCAAAACACCACAAAGTTGTGCATTTCATATTTTTAGATTTACTCTAGAATGTATACGGAGTACTAGGTACAATATTAATCGATCACCTGGCTCAGTCGGTTGCGTGGTCCATCCTTAATCGAGATGTCGTGAGTTCGAGTCGAGCTGGCGGCAGGTTAGATTTCTGTCTTTCGGGTGAGACAGTAATATTCGAGATTCGAGATCTTAATTAGGACGTTAAACAAAAATAAACAAAAAATATCCATCATATTTCTTTGGATATTATTTTGAGTCATCCCGTCAACAGTTTTGATAAGGTTAGTTGACAGTTCGCTATTCGCATTTTCCTGTACAATTTTTAATTTTTTATGGTCAGACTGACTGTTCAGACTGGATTGGATAAATATCGTTCTGTAGTATTTTCATTGTCAATATCTACTAATACATTTTCACAGAATAAGATCCCAAATATCGACATATACACGCTAATTTTAGCATAATTAGTAATATAATTTAAATATTTGTTTGACATTTACGTACTGTAAAACATAAAATCGGTTTCGAATTATGTTATTGTGTCAAGAAACATAGAAACACTTGGCCAACCATATATCCTATCATTTTGTTAAACTGATTTATATCTGAATGTAACGTACTTAAGCACAATAAATACTTCATCAACAAAATGTAATGGAATGTTGGTAAACATGAGGTTTATAATTTCAACAAAACGTGATAACGATAAATAATGTGGTTATCCACATTTTAGTTTATGCAACTCCGTGCAGAAAACACGGCCAAGCGCGGGCTTTAGTATGTTGTTAATATAATTCAAATATTTGTTTCAAATTACGTACTGTAAAATTAAAAGTTTTTTTGACAGTTTGAGGACATTTCAATGACGGTTTGTTTGTTCATTGTTTTTTAACGTCACGTCAAGAATATTTCATTCACATAGATACGTCACTAAATGTCGGTTATGCGCTTCAAATTTTGGCCTATGCTCGGCACTTACGGTCATTGAGGGTTCTTTAACGTGCCGACACCTACTGTGACACGGAAACTCGGTTTTTACTGTCTCAACCGAAAGACAGGAAACCAACCTGTCACCGACTGAACTCAAACTCTCGACCTCACGACAATATTCTAGCACGTTAACGACCGAGACATGCCTGCCTGGCATCTTAATGCATCAAAAAGATGCTAATACTTGGCTAAGAGCAAATTTCATCGTTTATATAAGGTTTATGTCTGTTTGAACAATGTTATTGGTTGGTCGGACACTGTTAAATCTCACATAAGCATGAATGAAAACGCGTCTGTTTCTCAACAATATCGCAGAATTTCATCGTCTTAATTCGAAGATGTAAAGCAAGATATCCGGAAATTACCAGACAACGACGTCACTCGAGAGAGCACGAGTCCATTTGTATAGCATATTGTAATTATATGAAAGAATGAAAACTCTTAACGATTGTGTATAGACTTCCGAAAGCTCAACGGGAAAAATTATTCGGGATAAGTTCTCTTTACCTACAGTGGAAAAACTTTGATGTTCTACATGGATCTGTAATATTTACGACCCTTGACCTTACATCTGGATACAACCAATAAAATTGACTTAACTTCTTTAACATTTATGGAATGTTACAGTTCACAATATATTTTATTTTTTGATATCAACATTCTGCAAATTTTACGGTCGGTATAATAGTCTGTTTTTCGATTACCCTGTTTCACTTGCTGAAATTTTGAGTTGCCTCACAACGTTTGTGACCGATCGACAGGCGATGCTTACTCCTCAATGTCATCTGATCCCACCTCTTGTTTTCCAGAAGTCCGTGTTTGTCCATTTTTACGGGATTTTATATATGTCCTGGACATTCTATTGATTTATACTTTGGTATCTGAGGTTTTTGTATATATCTTTTCATCATCAGTACTGATTGCATATAAACAATTCTCAGATAAGTATAATTGTATGTACTTGATAAATTTAATTATACTTTATATTGCCCTAACAGATATCTTTATTTTTATTGCAAAGGTTATACTGTAATGTATTTTTGCACCTTGAAATAATTGTATATGTTTGTAAAGTTCAGAGGTCACATATATATATACATGTATATAACAAGAGTACAAACATGCCTTCACTGCTCGATTACATATACGATATTTGTAATGTCCATGTACTATGTAGACTTTAATACAAATCAGTGATACCTATATTAAAGGGGTATTCGCTCTTTTTTTATTTTCAATATTCCCTTTTTATTACTACTTAGATTAATATACAATAACAAAAAACTACGCAATGGTATACAAATTTTCAAATTCCTATATGATTTGTGAAAACTGCTTGAGAAACCCACTTTGGCAATTATTCACTTGCAAATGATTAATTCAACCTTACTGTTTCTATATGCATACCACACTGAACCTGACCTTATTTTCACAAAAGATAAAGAAATATTTTTTATGCTTTCTGCTTTTTATGCTCATATTTGATATTGTACATCGAGTACAAGTAGTAAAAGTAGAAAAAAATATTTTTATGTTTTACGTTTTGGTAAAAACAGCTGATACCCCTTCAGATCAAAGATTATTTTAATACAGATCAATGATAATAATTTTTGGACATAACAGGGTATAATTAATTACTCTTATTAATAACTCATATTAACGTAACATGACAATAAATGAAATAAAATTCTTATAAATATTATAAACATAATACCAAAGTCACAATGCTCAAGACGATACCGTTTCTGTCAATTAGACGTCATCAGTTGAGCTCCAATTTAAAACATATAGGGTTTTTGTGTAAAAGATAAAGTGGTGTCATACAGGGCGAAACAATATATCTAAAAGTATAGCCGAAATCAGTCTAAGAGTAACCACTGTAAAAAATGACTATCTTAGCTTTAGAAAATTGTCGAATTTAAATGGTGGTAACGGTGCCAAATATTCCTTTAGTATTAGATATACAACTGGTACCGAAATACCAGGTACAAGGTTTATGTATACCCTCGGGGACTCAAACTGTCCACCAGCAGTATAACTAAAATATAATTAATACATCGACTCATCAACAATTTCATTTGCAATACAAAAACTTTTAAGATCTTTCTATACCAAGTCTTTGTCGAGTTTCAAAATGACAGTCTGATAATACTAATCTAGTACAAACCTTTTGTTTTAATTTAGATTTCATTTAGACATGCAACGTCTTTGTAAAATATGTTTAAGAAACGGTATATTGTCATCTGAAAGGGCAACTATTCACCAATAATTGATTACTCTCACCTGTACATCAATGTAAAGGGGATCTGCTCCTAGTTCACCATAAATCATATAACTTGGGGGTAAACGCTTCAGTATAAAAAAAATCAGATACCAAAGTATAAATCAATAGAATGTCCAGGACATAGATACAAATCCGGTTAAAATAGACAAACACGGACCTCTGGAAACCAACATCTGGTATCAAGTGCCATGGAGGAGTAAGCATCCCCTTTCCCCCATCACACACACCATGAATCCACAGTCAAGTCCAGTGGAACACGCGAGGAGTGAATCGTCGTCAACGGTACAGACGTCTCAACAACCGCCAACGAAAACCTCATACTGCACCACCACATAATGCATGTTATATTGGTTTCACTGTTTTACAGACGGTATCACACGGACAACTGTCAAACTTTTTATGTAATCTACCCTTCTCAAAATTCTATAGCTTCTTAGCTATTTAAAAATGTATTTTAATTGTGTTTGTAAAATTCCTATATCTGATAAAGACCAAAACCTAAATGAAGAATATCACTCACTAACTCAACATCTATACCATCATAATAGAAAGATTAATTGTCTTCCGAATTGAAAACACAATATTTTGTTTTATCAACATTTGCTTTCATTTCCCAAATCTTGCATTCGTTATCTAGCCTATTGCAGATGATTCTTTAAACTACGTAAATACCAAACATATAGATTTTATCAAAATGATAATATTTGCGATCAGTCAAATGTTACCATACTGTTTGGTGCATTAAAATTCTTTCATCTATCAAACTATCTTAAATTTTATGGTGTATAATTTGTATTTGACACTTGTCACTGATTTTAATTCCACATGTATGTATAGGTATAGAGGGTATTTATGTCTGTGTTTAACTCTCATTTCTCTATGAAAAACGAGATTTCAATATCACACACTTCCCGTTTCTAAGTTGTTTTATTCCGCCTATGGCGTTTTCATTTCAAAAATTATACGTTATACCAGGATATGCTCCTTCTATGAATGTTTTATTCTGAGAGATAAACGACTAGCTAATAAACTACTTGCATAAGGTTACGTTGTTGAACGCTTGTAGTCGTTGTTTAAGAAGTTTTATGGTCGATACGGAGATCTTGTTAAACATTTATGAGTACCCCACTCAGAGATATTAGATTGTATTCTGAATCACAGCCACAGTCAGTAACTCCATTTCACCAAGCATGCTTTTCAGCGAACTTGACCTCATCACCAAACTTGACCTTTTTACCGAATTTTACCCGTTCATCAAACTAGAAAGGTATTCATGAAACATTTGCGACGGGTGTGGCATGCCAGCAGAAGTCGCTGGCTTTTTCAAGACACCTGGACTTACCACGTTTGGGATTCGTAATTT
The DNA here is from genome assembly GCA_030159075.1 of Atrina japonica. Taxonomy (NCBI): domain Eukaryota; kingdom Metazoa; phylum Mollusca; class Bivalvia; order Pterioida; family Pinnidae; genus Atrina; species Atrina japonica. The sequence goes on along the minus strand of BROG01001619.1, from coordinate 14,740 downwards.
TCATGTTGAGACCACTAGGACATCTAATTCGTTGTTTTATGATGGACTTGACTTGTTTATTATTGATCGATCCTTCTCAAAGTTTACTTGTTACAGTAAATTAATCATCAGTAGTAAAAGTAGGGGAATAGAAATACTATTTTTGGTTGGCATCAATATTGTCCGATTGATATAATTTAAATATTTGTTTCAGATTTACGTACTGTAAACAATAAAGTAATCTACGATTATGCATAAAGAGATATGGTTACTTTGCGTATGTTCGTGTCTCTTGTTGCTGGGAATGTTTCCATAACCAACTTTTTAATCTTACGAAAACCTGTAGAGATTCAACCAATTTTGGAATTGATTAAACTATATTTCTACAGAATGGTCAGTAATTGATAATGTTTGCCAAGACCACTATATTTTAGCATTTATATCTTCGAACTATAGTTTAATTTTAAGTCAGAATTTACACATCCATTTTGAATCAATGCAGGTTGTTTTTCCGGAAGAAAAAAAAAGAAGAAGAAAACAATTAATACTAGTACATAAAATAATACTAAAATAAAAAAAGAAAAATAATTTAGATAGATAGATAGATAGATAGACAGATAGACAGACAATCGAACGGTTCAAGGGACACAGCTCGTAGATTATAGTTTGCAAGATTGGATGAAACAGGTGATGCCGTAATCAATGTACAATTATATTATTGTGAAAGAAAGAAGGCGCAGTCATTGGTGGTATCGATTGATTATTCATTAAGATGTTTATGACAATTACCGGAAGGTGTAAAGAAAGGGCAACAAGGAAGATATCTACGTGTATTGTGGAAACGGTGTTCCCCTTTTTTCTTGCAACTATTACTACGAAAGGGATTAAACTTGTTGCTATTTCTTATTATCACCGATTTCATAAGACGAGTATTTTCTCTTTTGGACATTCTCTTCTCTGTTGACCTTTAGTGCTGCAATTAAACAAATGTCCTGGTCAAAATATACTACACTTTATTAATAACACAAACACAAATATCATTGGTTGCCAGTCTGCTGTAGCCGATAGAAAGCACAAAGAACGGGGGATTGTAAGCGACCTATAAACCTAATGCTTAAGAGACTTTTATATTTTTTTTTCAACTGAACCAACAATATAACCATCTTAACGAGGAAGATTTCCATATCCAGTGATTCTGGAGACACCTTTCGTCAACGTCCTATCTGCCGGAAAAAATACTGATGTGATGATAAGTACCTCTGAGATCAAATAAAATCATGTAATCTCCTGACTTCAGTATTTACTTAGCTACAAGCGCATCCTCATACTTATGTTTAAATTCAAACAAGTGAGGATTAATATGCCTTGCATCTAATACTAATAAAAGTTTAGATTTACTGTTATAAACAACTGTTAATGGATTAATTATCCTTGGAAAATGGTTTACTTGACTTATACAAACTTTGTTCAAGTAAATTGTCTATCTCTTGATCCACAAACTGACTAACGCTAAATCTTATAACCCTGACTAATTGTCTCAGCTATAAATTCACTAGCTCCAAAAAGATCGCCAATGATATATTTTTCAGTGCAACTTACCCACAGGTGAAACTAAGGACATGCACGAGTAACATAATTTACGCAAATCAGTATCAATGGAATATTTGGTATTGTTTACGTTTATTGTTGCGGGTGACAAATCAGACTTGGTTTCAACTGAGTTTGACAATAAAATGTTACTTATCTTAACGCCATCTGTTTTCTCTGTTGGACATTCTCTTCTCCAATGACTTTTAGTGTTGCAGTTAAACCAATGTCCTGGTCTTTCTGGGTGTACATGTGATTCACTGTTGCCACTGGACGATTGTATGATGTTGAGCGTTGCGCCGTCTCTCCTTAGCTTGTCTTCTTTAAGTTTTCTGTCTACCCATGTCTGTGCACAGACCTATATATATATATATATATATATTTATATATATATATATATATATATATATATATATATATATATATATATATATGTATATATATATATATATATGTATATATATATATATTGAAAATATAATATGATAAGCTTTATAAAACTGAGCATTTGGGTATCCTTATATGCAGTAATAGCTGCTTAATCACTGTTTCCTTCAAATTTGACGTATTTACGTTCTGGGCTATTATTATTTGCCAAAATTGGAATTATTTCTATATTTTGTAGATATATGGCCAAGGTTTAGAGAACAATCAATGCCAATGATATATTTTCACCACTTTAGAAAATATACAAGACGGAAAATTGGTAAAGGTCTCGTGTATACAAACTCATTGCATTTGGACACTATCGCATGGTTTTCTGGCAGACTGGCTCTTAAAACAAACAACATCTAAAACATCTAAAAGAAGACATTTAACAACGTTTAACGTGTTTGATAATTAATCTATTTGAACACATAGTTAATCATACTCTCGTCGTCTATATGTCATGGGACAAAAACCATCATTGCGACATCATTGCAAGAGATAGAACCAGCGTGGCTCAGTCGGTAGCGGTTTTGACTCTTGATCGTAAGGTCGTGAGCTCGTGCAAAGCCAGCGTCAGGTTGGTTTACTGTCCTTCGGACTGAGAGAGTAAAGACCGAGGTCCCGTATCACAGTAGGTGTCGGCACGTTATAGAACCCTTACTGCTCAATGAGCGTAAATGCCAAGCAAAAGCCAAAATTCGAATCCTTTCACCGGCATTAATGACGTCTCCATAGGAGTGAAAGATTGGAGTGGGACGTTAAACAACAATAAACAAACAAACAAACTGAAAAGATATATAATACAAAAATATAAGTGCGGGTCAATTTTTTTGTATACCTAACCAACGAATCTAAATATGAACAAAATAAAATGTCTTTAAATCTATGAAATTTTAAAACAATACGATATAAGACGTGATCCGCACTCGCCTATTTACACATGTTTGAAGAAATCGTGACAAGAATTTATCATAATTATATACAGGAACTTATATGCCTAATAATTTAATTCAAATGAGTTTAATATAAACTATTTATGTCCCTTTCAGTAAATTTAGGTTAATTGTAATGATTATTTCTAAATGTCGCATTTCACGCTTTTTTCCTTTATATTTTATTCGTTTCTAAATCCATTTAAACTTTAGAGCTACAAGGCTAAATAGGTCAATATCCGTCATCGGCATCCTAAGTTAACAAGTTTTGATTGTAATGTTAAATAATATAATGTACTGAAATTGTACTAATTTTGATGACGTAAAAAGGACACCGAAGGTGAAACTTTGACATATCTTGATATGCACATCGCCAGTATGCGTCAGGTTCTTTGTTGATCAGAATGTGCGAGAAACGTCTAGAATTCTAGTATTCTATGTTGTTCTGAATTGACCTTCCTATATAAGCACCAGAGTTTTAGAAGGCAATAGAGACCAACAGAGAGAGACCGCCATTTTGACACAAGCTACTGTCGCCTGTATGTGTTATTTGCTGTTCAATAATATTTATACGATTACAAGCTGTTTATTGCTTCTTAGTGGGTTACAAAAACGCAGCTCAGTGGCGTAGGACGCAAATCTAAAGTGGGAGGCAGGAGAATTTATAATTATTATTTTTAAAAGCGGTTTTCCCAGGAAAAAAATGTTTTGATACGCCTTTTGATTATGAAGTTAGCACATACAACAGTGGTGGATCGTGAAAAATAGAAGGTTGGTGTTTTTTTTTATCTGGTGACATACAGTGCAATGCAAATATAATCAAAAGAAGACTAAGAATGCAAATTTGAAGTAGCGTAAATTTAAAAGTTCATCGCCAAGCGGAACGAGGCCCGATAATGTTTGGAAAATTTGTTTTTAATTTATATTATGCAATGCATACCCCATCAAAAGCAGACTGATGATTCAAAGTTGGAGAAGGTCTAAAAAAATATTTGCCGACATTTAATAGGAAAACATAGATTTTCACAACTTTTTTTTTACCCATTTTTATTGCTGGATAGTTACCTGCGAGAACAACTTGACTAGATTTGAGTCGTTCGAATATGCGATTTCATTTAAAGAAATTTCAGCCTTCCACCTTGTAATGTCAAAGTCTCATGTGCGGAATTTAAAGTTGATGTTTTAGTAATTAGAAAATACCATCCTAATATTGCTGGCATGTGTATAAACTGAATTCAAATTATATATATAAAGTATACAAAATGACAGGAAAAGAAACGACAGCCCATAATGGTGTTATAAGACTAAATTAATTGAAGCAAAGTGGCAATTCCATATTTGTTTAATAAAGACAGATCGATAGGTCTTTTTATCGTATGGCTTGAAGTAAAAGATTTTCCGTAAGAAATACGGTACACATGAAACATATTAAAATACAAAGTGAACGATCACACAAAGAGACGTCGCACAAGAAACTGGTGTGCATTACGTAAGGCCAAAAATTATTTTAGAACGTCGTTTTTTCCAACGCTGTAGTATTCCACACAAAAGCGATTTCAAAATATTCATAAACATCTACATATTCCCCAAAAAATATGTTGCAGACGTCGCTAGAAGGATTCTGGTCAAAGGGTGCTAAAATACTAAGAATTATATACAGTTTATTTCTATACTGTTGCATAATGTTCCGTTTCTTCAATTTAAAAAGTTTTACTTTTTGTGAGAAAACCAAATTATAACTGTAAAAAGTTATGTAAATATATTTAACATTTAACTTTGTTTACAAAACCAGAGAATCAGAAATTCCTAAGAAACAATCAATACCAAAATAATAATTCAAGTTTAGATGATTCTGATTCGTTTGTTGAACAATTTCAAATCATTCTCCTTTTAAATCTAGTTTTAAAACGTTAATGCACTATTACTTTTGACGAATAAATGAGCATATTTGTTAGTCGTTGTGTAATGAAATCTATCATGGATGCATAAATAGTTCTATCTGCCTATCTATTAACAGCTAGATATTATGAATAATTCTCAGGGCATGATTTTTATGGGAAGGGGACAAGACGCCAGTTTGTGTAAGGAACTGTATATCATTGGTGATTAAATTTTGCAATCTTTTATTTTATACAATGCTCGTTTACAATTATAATATCATATACAGCAACGTGTAGTCAACAATCTTGAAGTCTAAAACATACAGACAAAGCCAGGGTGGTTCCAGGTGACCCTTTTTACAAAAGACCGAAAGTCCTAAATCCTAAGTTTTAGTCTTAATTGTGATGAGACCGACTGATCAGACTGTCATGGTAGTTAGGATTAAAAGTTAGGTTTAAGGATCTAAGACCTTTCGCAAAACGGAACCCAGATCCAGGATTTCAAATAAAGGGAAGGGAGAGAGATAGTGATTGCATCAAGTACGTGCATGTGAAAGACTTACACCTTGGGTTTTTCATTTTATTCCCGCTGACAGAAGATGTCACCTTATTCATAAGAGTTTGGGTGGAATTCGAACATTTTAAAGTTTTGTTGTTTTGATAAATTTGTCCTTTACTAATTTTTAATTTGTAATAAATTAAAAATGAGTACACAACAATTGTACTGTACTTGTTTATCACGTCATATATATTAGTAAAATACGACGCCATGATATCTACATTAAATATTATTGCAGTGAATTTTCATTCTATTTTAATCTTTTATTGATTTATACTCCGCTAAGATTCTGTAATACCAATCTCTTGTTTGTTGCGCGTGTCAGTAAAATATCGGAACGGTCTTTAAAATGAATAAATACTCTTCAAAGAATACACATATTGAGCATTTGACTTGCTCTGTACTACACCGTGGTATTTTTGCTTTCTTAATGCTTTCTATTGATATCTCTCTCCGTATATTGCAGTAAAAACACCCAGACCCATTTACGCATGGCCCTGTGTTGATTTAAAATAAGTTTCTTCGGCGACGTCATAATAATAGGCAAATGTATACTTGGTATATAATCAAAGCAACTTTTATGAGTCATATTTATAACTAGAGCTATTTAATTTCGGTGCATTTTTTGCAGTGTATATCGATACAAAACGAGTCTTTTTGTTAAACATTATTTATTGTGACATGGTATAGTGCTATAGATATCTTAGCATAGTCCTTTTGGTTTATTCTTTACCTGTGTTAGTTCGCATCAGATTGGGTAAGTAGACATCTGCTGTATTATTGACAGAATGTGCGTAGATGCTTTGTCGTACATTATTTCTTTTTTGATTATCATTTTTTATCAGGTTTATCTTATTATTCATCCGCAATACTGAACAAGTTCAAGGTATAGTCCTTGTAGCATCTATAAAACTTGAAAAATATATGGTGCGATTTGGCACTGTTAACCTCAGTTAAATTCAAAAATGTTTTATAAAGCTAAGATAGTCATTTTTACATTCTTACACGATTTTGGCTATACTTTTAGTGATATTATTTGGCCTTTTTTAATACCACGTCCTCTTATGGAAATACACATAACTTATATTGGAGCTCAACGGACGAAATTTAATTGACAGAAACGGTATCGTCTTCAGCATTATAACTATGGTAGTATGTTTATAATATTCATTACATCTGTTTCTAACTTTTTTTTTTTTTAATTTGGGAGATTTCTGTCCTTTTATCCAAAAAAAAAAACTTGGCCACCCACTAACAACTTAATTTGGTTTAAAACTCATAAATGTTTTATTTCCAAATCCGTCATGTTTATTTTTTTTTACATCTTTATCCAACTGATGTGGTTTTGTTGGTTGGAAAAGGGTTCTTGAGTATTCTGTTTTTCTCTCACACTACCATTTACATTTTCAATTTTTATCTGACTCATTCAACCTTCCGGTTACGAAGCAGACGAATATTCTAAAATTGCTTAAAAACAAATCTGACATTTATTTAAAATTTTCAATATAAATAGTTCCCTTCAGAACGATATCAAAATAAGAAATATAAACCTTAATTCCATTTAGTATTTCAGGATAGAAAGGGGAAACTACTTCTAGTCTCATGCAGCTGTTTAGCTGTTACCCCATATGAAAAAAAAACCGCAAAGCTAATTATGTAGAATGAATTTCATAACCAGCTGACTACAGTTGTACAGAAAATGGTAATATATATATAGATATAAGGATTGTTTTTCCTTAATTATTAACAAATAATAAGTTTATAAATTAATCAGAAAGAATATGCAAATGAGTTTATGATTGTTAGTAACTTAATCAAATTGAAAACAAAGTGAAATCATCATGAAATAAATAAAAATAACTCAATTATTGACCAAACAAAAGAGGATTTTATTTTTTCTTGCGGTCATTTTCCAGAGCAATCCTGACAGTTTCTAAATTATGGTCCACGCACTGTTTGCTGTCAGGGGTGAACACTGTCTTATACATGGAATAGCTACCATAAAATAGATCTACCTTATGTATGCATATCCTTATAGATAGAAAGTACAAAATACATTTATTTTGGCTATAAATGATTTCATATACTTATTATATGTCAAAACTACCAGCAACGGTTATCTTGATAAAAAAATGCAAATACGGCTATGGTGGTATTATGTCAAATACAAAAATACAAATAGTAGCAAAATGATAAAATGTTTCAGGAGTAAGAGTTATACAATTTGAATTAAAGTAAAATAACTTGTAATCGCATTATTCCCAAATAAATTGTTCAATGCAATATATATATATATATATATATATATATATATATATATATATATATATATATATATATATATATATATATATATATATATATATACATCTATATATTATATATTTTTATTAAAGTGTAAGTCTACCAAAGTACTATAAACATGCGATATATCTTTATCTACTACTTTTTGGTATGTGATGATATATTAAAGCGATATATTTATATTTTTATTAAAGTAAACACCGGGTATATATAAGTCATACCACACAAATTTGTACTATAAACATGCCAATAATCTTTTAAGTGTTCTAGAACTACAATAAAAAAATTTTGAATATATGTTATGAACATTTATATAAAATATTATTTTCTTATATATAAAAATTACATCGGAAATAGTTTTCGAATGGAATCAGGATATACGATTTTTTGTTTAATATTACCAAAGTCTATCAAAGAACTTTCAAAACACCGGGTATATCATTTTTCATAATTTTGTGTGTCTTTTATCACACATACCCACTACAACATTTGAATTCTTTTTTATTTCATGTAAAGTGTTTTAATTCATGAATTATAACCAATTCTTGGGTACTCCTTGATGCACTAAGACTTGTTCAATTTAGTGAACTACCATCAAACAATCAAATAAATATCCGCGGAACCGAAAGTCATATATTGATGAACATTTATAAAATAGTTACATTTATTTTCTTATTTCCGTTTAACATAACTTGGCTAAAAGTCTGGTGGACTGATGTTTAATGAATAATAAAAACATCGATCGTTTCTAACTAATAGCAGTTTCGATACGGTTGGAATCAGTAATATGGCAGAGTAAAATAAACACGCCAAGAAACGAAACCCAACGATCTGCACAGTTTTTGTTGTAATCGTTTTATTACCAAAGTGAACATTTATCATACCATTTAACTAAAATATCCATTCAGTTTGTTAAAAGCGTATAATTTTTATAAATATTCCATTTTTCATAAAGTTTCCCAGTTTGGAGACTTTTAATTTATGACGTCCTATTTTTTAAACAAAACGATTGAATAACTACCAAAGATAAAATAACTATGCTCCGATTTTTGTTAAATTTGACTTCACAATTTAGCTAATAAAAACTGGTTTTAGAAAAATCTGTATACATAAGAGTGCAATATTTTATCTCCAAATCCGTCTTAGAAGAATTTAGTTTATGGTGTTATGTGTGTCAAGATCATACCGTGGTGCAGGTACGATTTATGCAATTCGGGGACTATTACCAACTAAAGCCATTGTAGTTATAAATGCTCAAATCGAAATGAAATTTGTTGTCATCTTTAAAAAATCTCTGTTCATACTCGGACTTTATGATTGTCATGATATTGACGATTGAATTGAATTTAAGCTCGAATCGTTATTAGTGTGTTGTTTAACTCGGGAGAATCAAAATTGAATTTTCGAACGTGTGTTTAACTCGGGAGATCAAAGAGGCTTCCCATATTGGACATTAAATGAATATAAACGAATTAAAAGTTTAAATGCATAAAACCATAAAAAGATAAGATTGAAAAAAACGTTTGCTTGAACAATTATCCCTGTATCTTTGCACATGTTTGAGTGACAGATTTATAGACTGTATCGATACAGTATTATCTTTGCTTCTCGAAACCTAATACTAAATAATTGCTTAAACAACCTGCACGAATCGATAAAATTCACTATAGAATTCAGTGAAACCAGGCTTCCGTTTTTAGACAATTAAATCATTAAGGAAGATGAAAATATAATAACAGATTTATATTATAAGGATATAGATACACACAAATGTATTAATTTTCACTCTTGCCACCCGTCGCACACAAAACGGAACATCCCTTTTAATATGGAAAGACGTATCTGCACCATTGTGATTGATATAACTTTGCACGAACGAAGATTACAAGAACTGACAGCATATCTAAGAAGACAACAGTATCCAGAAAATCTCATCGACGCAGCGATCACAAAAGCGAAAAATATCGGCACGATGTATGTTATTAATCTGGATTTGAAGTTACCATACATGATATTACATTTTTTTTTGTTCAAATAAGCTATATGACCTACATTTGTCTGAATTAAAATTTACAAACATGTTTGTGTTTATATTTCAAGAACAACTATAGAAAATTAAAATAAATCTGTTGTTTGTACTATCCCTCTGTAACCACTGAATCAAAATTTAATTGACAAGGACCACCTTGATTTCACCAGGTTTTCCGTACTTCATAATTTTACATCTAAACTTATTTTAAGTAATTTCAAGACTCTTTATCCTGAGGCCGTTAGCTCGAGTTTGGCCGTAGGTTGGTGAAAACTGAGGTCCCGTGTCACAGTATGTGTCGGTACGGTTAAGAATCCCTCACTGCTTAATAGTCTTAAGTGCCGATCACAGGCCAAATGAGCTATATAGTTGGTAATCTTGTCTTAAAGGATAACACCGTTTAAATTCTTATCATTTCAAAAGCTAAGACAGAATTTTTTTTTTAAATTACTACTCTAAGACGGTTTTGGTAATTCAATTGGGTTAATCATTTTACATTGTTTCCAGAGGTCCGTGTTAATCCATTTTGATCGGATTTGTATCTATGTCCTGGACATTCTATCGATTTATACTTTGGTTTCTGATATATATTTTTTTATATTGTATGATGTCACTCTCTCTGATAAGTACACATTCCTTTTAAATCTGACCTTAACCCATTAAAACTAACTAACAGGAACATTCTGATAGACATACTGATGTTTGTCAAATTTTTCATGACGATAGGTAGACATATTAGAGTACTGAAAGTAATGATTCGGGTTGATGGTAATCTTCCAGTTTTAATGAGGTATAACGCACTCAGTATATAGGGAAACAATACACATTGTGTATATACATTTGAAATATATTGGAGGTACATTAATTTTCAATAAAGGGTACCACTGTCATGTTGTCAATTTTGAATTCACTGTCACAGTATTACATCAGTTATTTTTACTAGGGAAATGCATGTTATTTCCAGAGCTTCCAAATTAGCAAAAGCATGCGCAACTCACCCAAATGTATCTCAGTTAAGGAAAATAATGACAATGTAACCATCACAATTTCCACACATGTTCATTACGTGAGTAATCTATACGGCGATATTTTACAACGAAATAACGCACTCAGTATATAGGGAAACAATACACATTGTGTACATATTTTTGGAATATATAATTTAATAAAGGGTATAACTGTCATGTTGTAAATTTTGAATTTACTATCACAGTATTACTTGAATTATTTTTACTGGGGAAAATGCATGTCATTTTACAGAGTTTCCAAATTAGCAAAAACCTGAACAAATCAAAATTTATCTCAGTTAAGGAAAATAATGACAATGCAACCATCACAATTTCCCCGCATGTTCATTTATGTATTACTATTACGTGAGTAATCTATACGGCGATATTTTACGACGGAATAACACTATTTTTCATTTTAGTAAAATGGGTTTTTACAAAAAAGTAACTTAAAACTGGGGGAGATATTTGGTCTTATTTCAGTATAAATGACTTATTTATTATACAAAACACTACATAGATATCTCTTGATTGCCCTTGAAAGATTTGTTTTTGTTGAAACTATTTTTGATAAACAATTTTTCCGGGCTTTATAATTGAACACTTCTGGCAAGAATATCGTTGACTATACTGCAAACATAGGCTTATAACATAGGATCTCGGATGGCAAACTTTACATTCGTTTTCATTTATTTTCCTGTATACTAGTTTACTGTGTTTAATTTTGTCATCATCAATTTGTCGCCTTTCAAGATGAATATAATAATCAGTGATAATAGAATACGAAGGCAATGCTAATGGACTACAGGAAAACGATAGATGTGTGCCTGTAAGCTAAAGAAAATTCCTCATCGGAATTCCGATAAATGAATAATATAATATGTATCCCTAGAGCTTACTCCCGACACCCTATGCGCCTTAAAATCCCCGTCGAAGTTGGGTTAAACTGATCTAACAGTGGATTATTTTTACAGATAGGATAAGTCTTATTTCAATATCTGCAGGATACTGGGCCGAAATTCTAACAACTTCAAGATCCTTTTTGCTGAATCAAACTCATTACGATAATATATTAACGGATCATCAGTGATATTTTCGCGTCTGAGAATAAAAATGGCTACACTCCTCAACGTTTTGACTTTTGTTATAGCGGTGCGTACAATCCGATGCCATTATAGAATACAATTATTTGAATACTTAGTAATGTGTGCAGAGAACAAGGATGTTTTATAGATTCCGAATTTATTTTTTCATATTCGGTGATATTTGTTTTTTATAACAATCAAGTTTTATTCACATATCCTCACCCCTCATTTGAACGAATGTTCGATTCGATTCCTGGAACTGTGGAAGTATAAAAAGCTTGCAACTCTAACTTTATGCCATGTGTCCGTATATGATATATGTGTGCATATTCCATACGATGAAACTATACATATTTAAATGAACATTTTATGTGACTATCTTCATTAATAGTTTGACAGATATATTTAATGACATTTTCCCACCCAAATATCAAAATATTTATCGTTTTACTTGTCGGTAAAATTTTCATTTACATATACTATATGTCTGATATTTCTGTTTTGCCTCTTGTCCGGAATGAGATCTTCCCAAATAAATGTTTTCCGATCCAATACGTTGCTCACTTAATGTGTGGGTAACGTATTAATTCTCTAAACCTTGGTATAGGAAAATGATATTAAAATATCCATATATCGATGTCGTTTTATTTTTCACTTGCTTCTGATATACATTTTCTGATCTGTTTTATTACTTTTCCGGGAGGTGATGTTTTGTCCCAAAGGAGAAAGTGGTGTTTTATAGATATATATTTACATACCGACTGCAATTCCCTTCATTGCAAGTATACAGAGCGATAAATTGTATATTCCGGTAAATGCAGGCGCGTGCCCCACGTATTAGCTGCTTTACTTTTCATAGTAAGAATACGTGAACGAATCAATAAAGAATAGAATATCACATTTTATTTCCTATCTATTTAATAGCCATACATTTGGCCTACCAAAAATAAAAAACAAATAAAAATCATGGAAACAAATCGGAGACACGAGACTACATCTGTAGCACATTGTACAGCTTACATGCCCATATCCCGATATATCTAGGTCATGTTATGGCCAGAAACCACAGACCATTTCTGGCAGAGAAATGAAACTTCGCTTTATAGTTATAACAGAAGAATAGAGAGTATGACCAAGTACAACTGTGTCCAGCATCTCTTAATAAACACGTCGATCTGTTTGCTTTCATTGGATATTCCTATCAGAAACAATTCGTCAACAATTCAAAATATATAAAAATAAAGGGGATTGTTTTTCCTTAATTGCTAACAAAATATGAATGTATTGTATTTATAAAATAAATAGAAAGAATATGTAAACGAAATTTATGATTGTTAATAACTTAATCAATACAAAAACTCAGATACCAAAGTGTTAATCAATAGAATGTCGAGAACATAAATACAAATCCGATAAAAATGGACAAACACGGACCTCTGGAAACCAAGAGGTGGGATCAGGTGCCATGGAGGAGTAATCATCCCCTGTCGACCGGTCACACCCGCCGCGAGTCCATAGTCAAGTCCAGTGAACACGTGAGGAGTGTATCCTCGCCACAATTGGTACAGACGTCTCAACAACCGCCAACGAAAAGGCAACTCAACATTTCACTTAGTGAAACAGAGTAGTCGCAAACAAGACTATTATACCGACCGTAAAACTTGCGGAACGTTGACATTAGACGTTGTTTTCGATATCCCTGTGTCAATAATTTGTCAGTGAGTAGTTTACCTCTGTATATGAAATCTTCATATGTTGTGCACGCCCTGGCATATCGGATCAATAGTGAAATATAAACTCCATATGCGGGTGACTGAGGGATATTACTACTTAAATGTTGAAAATTGACGATGGGAAAGCCGAAATCGTCGCGTTTATCGAAAAGCTTCGTTGCCAACTTCCCGTCGGTGTCTATATTAAGTAAAATGTCTAAGTATGAAGCGTGTGTGCTTGATTCTGTTGTATCTTTAATTTCCAGCTCGCTGGTATATATATCGCATTGATATATGTATGAAAATTGTCATTATTAATTAACAAAACGTCGTCGATATATCTAAATGTCAAATTAAAGGACACCGCTAAGTTTTTTTTCTTTTGCTTCAGCAGTTTCTGAATGAAGTCTGCTTCGTATGAATAAAGGAACAGGTCGGCCAATAAAGGAGCACAATTGGTTCCCATGGGAATGCCGACAGTTTGTTGAAAGACCACGTCTCCGAACATTACAAATATATTGTCTATTAGAAATTCCAGCATGTTTTTTATATCAACTTCAGTATATTTATGTTTAGAATCAGAGTGGTGTTTGACAAAATAAGTATCCTGATAGCCAATCACTAGATATTTAAATTTTCGGGTACCACCTTTAGTGAAAATTGAAAACAAAGTGAAGTCATCATAAAATAAAATAAACAATTTGTTGAATAAACGAAAGAGGATTTTTTTCTAGCGGTCATTTTCCAGAGCAATCATAAAAGTATCTTAATTATGGCCCATGCACTGTTTGCTGACAGGCGTGATCATTGTCGAATACATGAAAAAGATCTACCTTATGTTGGCACATCCCATAGATACAAAATACAAAATACATTTATTTTAGCTATAAATGATTTCATATACTTATTCTATTTCAAAATTACCAGCATTGATTACCTTAATAAAATAGCAAATACGTCTACAGTGGTATTATGTCAACTACAAAAATAAGAATAGGAGCAACATGATAAAATGTTTCAATGCGATGAGTCATATATATATATATATATATATATTGTTGATGATATTGTATTTTGAAATACGTTTGAATTCACTTATTGTGATGAAGTTTTTTTTTTTTTGCCAAAGGATCCCAAAAGTCAGATATTCTAGACATTGAATTTGATTTACAGATATATACAACATCAGAAATCATTGATTTTACATGCAGGGATCACAATGAGGCATCGATATATA